>VOMN01112588.1:0-25621 GCA_014899125.1 Orchestia grillus | reverse complement strand
ATTGCTTTTAGTTCTAATGTCATTCAAATCCCACGTTATGCTAAAATCTTACCTCCCTGAAACAACACGTTGCAAAATTTTAGGAAACTCAGGACAATTCCACATCCGTAACAAATTTTTCAAGTCATTACAATCAGCGTTTTTTCGTGTCTATGCGATCCCGCTAACGCAATTATAGGGCAATGAGACACTTGGTGAAGTTTTGGTTCACGGGGCTTCACACGACGTGCAGTTTGAATAACCAGGTTGCACAGAGAAAGGAAGCAGAGGTACATTGAATAGACGACGAAGAGAAAATAGCCTCAAGAAAAAAAAGATATCGCAAGAGGTCGGGTACACGGATGGCCAGCCTTACTCCCTAGAATGGGAAACCAGGAAAGGTGAGACATGACAATTAACCCCTGCCGACTCGCATAAGTGTTGTTGCTACAAGATGTAGCAAGAGGTCCCGGTGAAGACTGCCTAGTCTTCAAGGTAAAAAGACAGAAGCAGGCATCATCGGTAATGCCACCAGCAATGAGCTCTAAAACCTACACATCTCTTCGCGAACAGTGCCTTGATCATACAGCGAAGGGACAATCAATTTCAACGGTATTCAGAGGGAAACAACACAACCAAGACAAAAATGTGTATTATTAAGCGCTTATAACCTTTGAAACCGGAAGCTTCTTGATACTTGACAAGTACCAACACGGCAAAACAGCGCATAACACTTCCTAAATAAGCATTGGATAATCTAGATATTTATCACCCCAACATTCTTCAAAATTTTTTACAAACTCGCTCATGAGAATCAGGTTTATGCAAGCATGCGAGCTTCGGGAAATTAGGTAGAACAGAAATAGCCACGCTTAATTTTTTCCCTTTCATTTTATTGAATTGATTGCATTACAACTAAAACAGCAAGATTTTCATACTTCTTGAAAGTAGTTGATTCATAATGGAACTTTTCCAAATACTGCCAGAATCAACTCACAACTTATTGGTGAGGATAGGAGCATCTCCACATCAAACGAAAAATACAATGTCTTTATTAATCGAGTAAGCTGTAACCGTACAATCAGTTGCATTAAAACGAGATTGACAGTACATAATTTTATGTGTACGCTAACATATCACCTAAATATTTCCATTAAATAGACAACAAAGAGCAAAACGACAAATGATTCAATTTTTTATGTGCCGCACTCATTTGGACAAGAACACCTAGAGCTGATAGAGCCTCAAATACCGACTAAGTCGTCTTGATGGTATTGCCAATATTAAAATGATCTATAAAAATGTATAAAATTCGTGCGCAATATATTTGTCGGGAATTATATTTATGTTGCAACACGCACAACAGTCCATATCCCCCTAGTAATACGCAGTTCGCTCACCTAAGCCGTGCTGATCCTCACAAGTTCCATCAAAATCGGCGCTTCAGCTCATGGTTTTACTCGTGCTCATTTCAGCATGAGACTGCCAGTCGAGTCAGTAACACCACCGATTTCCGTAAGAAAAGTATATCATCAGACTCAAGAACGTTCTACCGAGTCCTCTCGAGCAGACCATGACACGTCGTTGGCTATTCAGTGGTGGGTAGTGTGTAAGCTCAGCATTACTCGCGAACAATGAAAAAATCTCCAGTAGTACGGTGTTCCAACACTCACGCGAGTATCTCCTAAAGCAGACCGCTTCCAATCACTGGATCCTCAGACCTTTAAGGAGGTAGTCGTTAACCTCACACTCAGCCCAAAAGCCTGTCACACCTGTGCAGTCATGGCCAAAATTGTTGTTCTAAAAGAGGGTTTAACATGCAAAGTGACGGTATTGGGTTGTCCGGAAAGTTCGTTCCGAGTTTTAGTAGTTCATCTATCAGACTTATTTTAGACTATGATTGAGTCAGGAAAATAGGATTTGACTATACTTCCATTTAGAGCACACAGCTTAAGCTATCTTTTCGTGGAAGGTATGAGATCCTACAACCTGTGTTAATTCTGTAACCCTTTAAAATGAAAGATAAAAAATTGATATCCGGCACTTCATGCTGTCCTATTTCTATAACGGATTAAATGATTCACGTACAATCAAAGAAATATGCGCAGTTTAAGGTGATGATTCCTTATCCGAAAAAACTAAGGAAGTGGTTCGCGAGGTTCCGTGCTGGAGATTGTAGCCTGACTGATAAAGAGCGATCAGGCAGACCATTTTCAACAGATGATGACCAAATCAAGTCAGCAATTGAGAATAACCTACACTGCACAACCCGAGAGGTGGCAGAAAGCCTCAACTTATCAAAATCCGCCGTTCATGAGCACCTGGTAAAGCTTCGGTTCGCAAATTGCTGCTATGTTTGGGTGCCACATGACTTCAGGGAAATGGAACTCTTGGGTCGCACTGCCATCTGTGATTTGCTATATAAAAAGAATAAAACGCGCCTTTTTAAAACAAATTGGAACAGGAGATGAGAAATGGATTGTTTAACAAAATGTTCAGAGAGAATGATCCTGGAGTAAGCGACATGAGGCTCTTTTTGCCACTCCAAAAGCGGGTCTTCACACTAAGGTTTTGCTCGGTGTCTGATGGGATTGGAAAGGAATTCTGCAGCGTTTCTCCAAAGTATTCAGACAATTCTGAGAAATACTGCTCACAACTAGATGAGTTAAAAGCAGCCATTCAAGAAAAACATCTAGAATTGGCCAACAGGAAAGATGTTGTTTCCCATCAGGATAATGAAAGACCACACGTTTCTTTGGAAACCAGATGAAAATTGCTACAGCTTGGCTGTTATGTCTTGCCCCACCCTCTATATTCTCCAGCCATTGCTCCTTCCGATTTCTACTTATTCAGGTCTTCGCTGAAAAGTCTTATTGGTAAGAATTTCAATTCCTTAAATGATTACAATTCTAGGAAGAGGGTATTTTCAGGTTAAAAGAAAGATAGAGAAGCATTGTGCAACAAAATAGCTCGTATTTGGCTTATTAAAAATGTAATGGCTTATATTTATTGATCTTTTTCTTCCCCATAAAAGTCGGCATGTGCTTTCCGAACAACCTAATAAGTCATTTCTGCATCCTCCTGATATGATTTTCAACTTTTTCTAGGATTTTCTCTGATTGCAGAGTTTATAAGCTATGTGTTTCCATTAACACATGTTCTAACCTGTAACTAGTGTAGCTAACTGTTTTTTCTAAGCGTATGCATTATCTTCACCTCGGTTAACATGTGCTATGTTTAATTTTTTATTTGTTATTGATATCCCGTTTACCTTCGTTTACTGTGCATGAATGTTCTTTTGTGATAACGTTGCCATATTCGCGGTGGTAATGTTGATTGTGTAACTTCACAGATCCGTCGAGTGTTGACTCCAACGAACACAACACCAACGCTTCATCGTCTTCTTACAATCCCTTCTTCTCTCTTCCTTCTATTCCTTCGTCATCTTTATCCTCGTCTTTGTCTTGGTCTGCTGCTCTGTCATCATCTCCGAGCATGTCTCTATACCCGTCCGTGGAGGGGGGTTCTTCGTTTCTCTACCATCCTCACGGCCCTACTGATGGGGACTTGCAAGATGAGTCAGCTTCGGATACGAAGGAGCTGGACGACGATACTCAGCTCCCCCAGAACCTGGGGCCGTTCTTGCCCGGTGAGCCGCGTAACCTCACTCTGACCAATACGTTCTCGTGCGCCGTGGTCGTCTACAACGTCACGCTGCCGCAGTCGCACCGCAAGCACTTCAAGGTATGTTCGCATCTGCAAAGCGACTCGTTCAGCTCACAGTGTGTGTAGACTGTGTCCATAGGAAGTGGTGTCAAGAGTGAATGAGCGCTTAGGGACACCAAGTATGTAATGAATGTTGAACTTTATAAAAGGGTTTTACTAAAGAGATTTCGAATTACACAACTTCATACGAGTATAGTTACTAGAGACTCGTGAACTCTTGCTGAATAGGTTGTAGCTTGGCCATTAGTGGGGTAACAACCACCCCAGATGTGCTAGAGAAAAGTTTGTATTCACAAGTAAATAATTTGATTGACTGGGAGTCATCTGGCATGAGCAGGTGGTGTGGTGGGGGGACGTGGTGCTGCAGCAGGGTTCGCAAGGCGTGGTGGCGTCCCTGCAGCTGCTCAGTGTGGGCTCCCAGCTGCGCCTGAGCTCCCACGTCACCATCCACACTAACATCACCACCGTCAACATCCCCCTCACTGCCTACAACGGCCGCCTCACCAAGGTACCCTACTTTTCGCTCCTGCCCTTCTCTTAAGTGAATATTCTTTGTAATGTTTGCTATGTGACGAGCTGTCCCCGTTTTAATGTTTGAGCGAATGTTGTAAAAGTATTGTGTGTTATCATGAAGTTTTCATATTTTGCTTGGATCTCTTAACAATTATCTGTCGTGTAATATTTATACAGAATGTGTGAGCTTTTAACAAAGAAAAGACGAATGACAGTATTTGTGTATTTCTTCTAGTTCTGGGAATTCTGTGTTGTCTCAATGTAACACCTAAAATAGTGTTAATTTCAGGAGAAAATGAGCGAATTAAGTCGCATTAGACGAATGATTCCTTTCGCCGTTGCAGGGCTTCACTTCGACCGTGTCAGAGAACAGCATAGGCAAGGAAGGCTTCTCCCTGGACAGCTTTTTGCCTCGACTCCAGGCGTCCCACCGTCAGCACACGGAGGACAGCACCGACAAAAACGAACTTCTTAGAAACGACGAAGACAATCTATCGTCGTCGCCGAGCTCGGTGGACCTGGGCACGGTTGGGATGGGGGAGCACAGGGACCTGCACTTCTACGTGCACAACGAGAACCCCGTCGCCCTCCGCGTCGTCTCTTGGAGCGCTAACGTCACGTGGTGCGACGTGCAGCTGCTCGCGCTCGATGAGCCAGGCTCACGCTGGCGCACACTCGAACAACAGCCTTCTCAGCCCGTACGCTTCTTCTTTTTTAGAATTTTGGGATCCGTTGCTGGAACTGCATGTATGACTCCCTAGGTTGGGAGCTTATAAATTGATTCTTTATTGTACATGTTTATTTGTCGTACTATGCAGCTCTCGCATACTAGGGTTCATGCTGCACCATTGCTGTGGGTATCTGTTTCACCAGAGGGCGCTGGGTGGTAGACGCACCTCAGATGTGCCTGTAGCATTGCGCGGTACTACGAGCAACGCGCGGTGCGTGAATTTCTTGGTAATTAGAGTCGTGATTAATAAATTTTCAAGCTTTTTGGTACCCCACCATCAACTCGATCAACAAGCCAACAAATTTTTTAAATAATGCTTCTTAACTCCTTCCAAAATATTGATGTATGCTCTTTATAATTTCTCATTTGTAATATATTCACTATATAACGTATTTTGTGTGGAGAAGCATCCAGTTGATTTGCAATTAATTAATTTCTGTTAAAATGGTGCGGCACTTGGGAAATTTTTATAACTGGAGAAAGTATCTTAATCACGACCATATTGATTTCTATGCCTTTGCACGAGTAGCAACTTTTTACGTTAGTCATGTGTATTTATAAGAACTGAAAACCTAATAATTAATTTATAATTAATTTATAATTTATATAATTTATAAAGGGTGAAATACTTTGGTGAATTTGGTACGATATGACCCATGTCGTCGAAGAGCTAGTATTCTTGGTATTACTACTACTACTACTCTTCAATTTCTATTTCTAGTGCTACATTAATCTTTCACTAAAAGATCACCAGTAAAATAATTTGTGAGCTTTCCCAGGTATGTGGGCTGATAGGAGCGTTCTTTAGCGCATCATGTTGTGGACTTAACAGTCTGTAGAGGCGGGTAGGATTTCCAGGCTTCTCGTGTGAAAGATACCCCACAATATCTCACGATTATTGCGCCCTGAGGGCGTGGAGTTCTTGTAAAATATCCGGAGTTACCTCTAGCAGAGTTAGCAGCCCTATATGGGGCTTCAGGTAGATTCATATTATGTATGTTTTATTTTTATAATTCTTTTCTCTTAGGAGGTGGCGAGGAGGCATTTCCTCAAACTTCTAACCTATCTCCAACCTATCCATTTATGTATACCTGACACTTTAGTTTTTCTGTACGAGGTAGCCTTTGCTGGTGTTACGCTGTTGGAAAAGGGGTGTGCTGCTCCGGAATTTAATTAGAATGGGGATATTTTTAATTGTGTGTGTGAGTCTGATCATTTGAACGCTGATGAGACGAAGTGGATGCAACTTCTCATATTAAGCATTCAATGTCAGAGAGGATAATCGTACGCAATCAATAATCTGAATATTTTAGCACCAGCAAAATTCATTGACTGAGCAGGTATGGCTAGCCCCTGGCGCAGCAGCAGTGTTCCGAGCGAGCGTAGTGACGGCCAGCAGCGAGGGCGTATACTGGGGAGCTGCTGTCGTCCACACCTCTTTCGAGAGCCTCTTTCTTGCATTCAGGCTCCGCACAGCCGTAGGGCAGCTCACCATGATACCTTCGCCTGTGCGCTTCGATAATGCCTTCCCTGTAAGTCACAGCTATGTATTTGCTACTGCTTCATAAATCTGTGTGACGAAAGAAGGTCTCGGCTATTATGTTAGACCTTTCTTGTATGCTCTTCAGAATTTCTCGTGCTCTTTGGAAAAGGATACATTCGGATAGTTTAGATTTGATACACTTCGGGAGACATGCAAGGATTTTGAGTTCGTTCTGTGTGTTAGTGCTCTTAGTGTTTGTTCTTATCGTGCTTCATAGGAATTCGCTTCTTTCATGGTCTCTTGAGCTCCCTACTGAAAGTTGACCAACTTCAGTTGTGAGCGTATGCTGTGGAGTATGTATAGTTCTGTCTATTTTTGCTAAGTGATCAGTGTATGTTTCTAGGGTCGTTTTAGTAATTGAATTCTGTCTCTTTCTTTCAGTAACTGAAATTGAACAAGTTGTAGATGCAGTAAGGTTCCTTTTCTATTAATTTTTATAGAAATTAGTTGGTTGTAGGGCATTTGAGTCAGAAATCAATTTTCAGAAAATACTTTTGCCAATTTCCTGAAATATCCATTCTGCTTCCTGGGCCACTAAAATTGTAAAATGATTTCGAACCTTACCAGTTGTCTAGATTGAAGTATAAACTATTTTTCTACTCGATTCAGAGTGTCACCTGGTTGCTTCTGGTACCCGGAGGGTGTATTAGGCACGCATGCCAGTCGAGGTTCCGTACGGGCAAAGTGTTGAAATCAAGAATTTTTTAATTCTCAAGCTATTTCGAGTCAGTGGCCCCACCCGGAGGTCCTCACCTCGTACTACTTCGACTACTACTTCGTACTACTTCGGCTGGTTAACCTCACCCTGTGCATGAATCCTCCTTTCAATATCACCCTTGATCTGTGCCCGAGATTCATCTTCTATAGGCTCATGAGAGCCTGTCTGCTACCGCGGCTATCCTTCTACTAGCCCTCTATTGCGTTCATTCTATTCTACCTCTGACATTGTTTTCAGTCTAGAGCGCCCCACCACCATTGCCTCTCGCTTAGCTCGGGCCGGTGTTATGCGAAGCAATCAAGTGACACTCAGAATCGAGTGGAAAAATATATTCTATTGAGGAACGAAAGAGTTCCTATTTTTCTACAAAGAGGTAGAGTGTCACCTGGACCATCCTCCCTCCTCCCCGGGTGCAGAAAACTATTTTCCGTCCTTCTTAACGTGGACTCAGGTCTGAGACGCAGCGCCGCTCGCCGCCTTATATGCTCTGCGGTCCGCTGGAGCCGAAATTTCTGAAACAAAAAAAAATCTTGAGAATTAAAAAATTCCTGATTTCAACACTTTACCCGTCTGGAAGCTCGACTGACACGCGTGCGCAATACACCCTTCGGGACCAGAAGCAACCAGGTGACACTCTTCCTCTTTGTAGAAAAATAGTAACTATTTCGTTCCTCAATAGAATATATTTAATTCCATTATGATAAGTCTTTAATATGTTATTGTATATTATTTGGTGCTGTGAGTAATAAGTTAGATTCTTTCCACTTGCTTTATTCGTATTCAGCTTCGTGTGCACGCCGGCTTATCACATTCATACTTTCGGTAGCGTTCCAGCCGAGAAGTCAGGCCACGCTGAGATCTAACGATACTGGGAGAGAGAAATAAAACTGGCATTTATCGTAAATTTCTTAATTATGATAGCTACAGTAAAACGTGGTAAAGAGAACATTCTGAACGACTCGCTGCAATGAGCGTCGCACTAACTGCGACTCAAGCCTGCTGGAAGACTAGACACAACTAATCAGCCTCGTACTGAACTGATATAACTCCGAGTTTTATTTCTCCAGTCTACAAATCCGTGACTTAACAGATCTGCGCCCCTTCACTTTTGCGGACTTGCGAAATAAACATACAGCCACTCACTTCAGGATTGTCAGCAACGCGAAGGAAAACAGACCCTCAAGAAATCGCTCGCCCCGAATTTGTTGTCCAGTTCTATAGGAATCTGGGTAACAGTAGCGTGATTTAACACACTAGTGCACTCGAATTCGTCGCCCAGTCCTACGAAGACTTGGATGATAGTAGTGCGAATTAATACACTAGAGCACCTTTCATAGAACAGCGAACAAACAGCTCTCTAATGTCTTAGAGGATTGACCGTCCGCAAGTGAGTTGCGTTAGGACAGTTATCACAATTTTCAATGACGGACATGCTAATGTTATTAATAGAGGTTGATTTTAATACAACCGAGTTCCTTGTTCTACAAGTTCTAACTTCCAGCAAGCTCTCGTTCTCGGACCTACGACAAGTCCCTAGCCAATTTCAAGCTCAGCCAAATGCCCTACGTTTCTAGCTGCGGCCTTTACCTCTATTCCTCTCAGACTGCCTCTCTATCCCAAAGTTGTCTCATCTACTGCCCGTCTCTGCGATGGTGCCAAGCGCTTAATGTGCGACATCGAGAACACTCCCACGCTTACAGCTTTGGAATGTGACTGTTGGCCCGTCTCGAACAAATACCCTTTACCTTTCCCACGCCAGTTTGAGCCAGCGATATATAGCGTTACTGCGTTCGCTCTTTCCCCTCGGCGTTGCTTGATTAGCTCTGCGTGGGGCTCGACCAAGAATGCTACGTCTACGCTGTGTACAACTTCTCAAGCGCCGCTCGCCTGCATACCATCGCCTGGCCTGGATGTTCAGCCTACAATATAGCCTTCTACGAACATGGTTGATTCATGTTGCAATGAACGTCTAATTTTATATATTATTCTATTATAAAATTATAGAAACTTTGTAAAATCAAGAAAACTTCATCTATTTCGATTATTCTGATTTAGTATTACTATAATCAACTATCCTGAAAACAAGCTATTGAGCAATTAGTGGGTTAGATGAGCTAATAAATTTGATGTGAATAAGTGTATATCTTACGTATATACAGTATTTATATCCGTGTCTTTAGGCTACCTCAGCTTTGGCTAGGATTTTAGGACTTTTATCTTTCGTGCCCATTTTGCTTCTTTCCGTTTTCATGTCTTTTTTTACTAATGATTCTTAATCTGTTCCTCCTCTTCCGTCTTAACTTGATGTTTCCATGCGCAGGGGATTTTGCGTGGGAACACACCTTGTGTATAGATTCCCCGTTCTCCTAAGTCCATACTCAATCGTCCCTTCTCTTTCAGTGCTAGATAGTCTGAGATAGTCGCTGAAACGGTGCTATCCTTACTACTACTACTACTAAATCCATGTCTAAATTAGTACTCTCTGTCTAAATATAGTATTACATACTTATTTATTATGAATAAATGTGATTAATTGAAAGTTTACGGGATTATAGTCTCACTTAATTTCAATTATTTAAAAAGATTACTCATTTTTAAAATAAGAAGCTAGTTCACTGGTTGACTCAGTAGCTTCATGCTGTCGAGGGTTAACGAGCTCAACACTAGGCAGATTTTCTTGATTAGCTGAGCGCAGCTGAGGTTTCGTAATGCAGCTGGTGTTGGCGTGCAGGGCAAGGTGTCTTCAGTGCCGCTGCAGGTGCTGTCCACGTTCGGCCACAGCATGAAGGTGGATGGCGTACTGCCGCAGCTTCCCTCGATGCACCATTTCCAATATGAGGGGGCGGAGGGGGACCACCAGCATTACACCTTGCACCCCAACACCCTCACTTCCGTCGGCCGGCTCATCTTTGACCCCAGGCGCTTCTGCCACGACCACTGCTACTCGGGCTTCCTGCTGTCCGACAAGTGTATGGACCTTTGTGTTCTCAAGTTTATAGCTCCTCACTTTCGAGTCTTGCTTCTTTCTATCATTTATGGGCTTGATTTTTGTTTCTGTCCTGGGAATATTTCAGTCTTGTTGGTCTACTTTTTTTTTGTGGAGAGTAAGAACTTATCTTACGCTTGAAAAATTCTAGAGGTCATGTAGCATGTCATATACATCCATCATTTCTCTGCGCGAGTCAGTTTCTCCGATTTAATGCCCTTTCACGCTCATAATTTTATATATACATTTATATATTTCTCTCTGGGTCCACCTCAGACTTAGGAAGTTCACTTCACTTTCCATCGCATAGTATTTATTTCTTATGGAGGACTTCATTTTTCCCGTATCTCTAGTGACTCCTGTTTCTTCGAAACTCAACCGCTCTGCTTTGAGCTATTTTCACGGTGCATTAGTTTTCCAAGATCATACTTCTCAGTGTTGGGAATGACCAAAGTGTTGCGACGTACCTCGAAACACTGAAGCTTACTTCCCCAGAATAACTGTCCCACGAAGGGATCGAAAGGCTACTATTACTCTAAATTATTAGTAAACTTGATAGAAATTTCAAAAGTAATTGAAGCTATTTTTTGAGTCGTTACTTCCAATTGATCAATAAAGTTTGGCTACCACTTGCATAACGCAGGAACGGTTAGGTAGGTTGGGCCGTGAACTTCAGGAGGATGAGTAATTCTTTCTTCCATGATCACCTAAGTACTGGAGACACTTTTGCACGGTGCTGGCACGTTTCCTTTGTGTTGTGGATTGTTACATCAAGACAGCGAATACTACTTCCATTTTCGTTGAATTACTGCTGCAACTGCCACCTGGTAGTTAATTAGGCACGGTTGGAGCGCTTAGAACACTAATATTTGCTTGTTTGAGGGCTTCCGAGGTACACGGCATAGGACGAAGTTGTTTTCTCTTTAGACATAAAGTTTCATACGAGTACTCATGTAGGTAGGTTGGTCCACGTGATAAGTGGCCTGAATTGCAATTTTATTTTCATTGTGGTCTCGGCCGCCAGTTCGTAAGGCTTTCTTGTGCCGTGCAGCGGGCCAGCAGTGGAGCAGCTCACTGGCGATGTCAGGTCACGTGGCCGCCACGGACGCAGGGCTTCTCGAGCAGCTGCAGCGGCGCTACCACAACATCTCAGCGCCCTTCTTCAACTCCTCCCTCGTGCTACACACCTCCCATCTCCATGCCTTCCCCTTCACGGTCCAGGTACATTGTCTGCACTTTTTGTTATAGCCCTGATTCGTGTCCGCTTATGTTGATAATATTGGATACGACCCTGTCGAATATGATCGTACACTGTCTCGGCTTGGCTCCCTCAGGAGTGAGTTTCGCGACAGGTCTGGTAGTTCTTTACTTGCATAATTTTTACATCGCTCAGTATGTTGTAGAAGGGCGTAAAGTATTGGAGATGATAGCACACTTTAAAATTTGCTTTCGAATTTATTAATGCTGCTCAACATATTATGCAGTCTTCGCTGAATAAAGACAATAACGATATTTCGATATTGAATCACAATTTTCATATGAGATTATTTTTCAAAATGTAATTAGAAAAATCATGAACGTATAGGTAATATTGGTGTGAAATTAAGGTAGCACACTATGTTAACATTGCATTTTACTATGCAGAAACAACAATTTCAGTGA
This sequence comes from Orchestia grillus, assembly GCA_014899125.1. Classification (NCBI taxonomy): domain Eukaryota; kingdom Metazoa; phylum Arthropoda; class Malacostraca; order Amphipoda; family Talitridae; genus Orchestia; species Orchestia grillus. Next base: position 13,764 of record VOMN01112588.1, on the reverse strand, counting down.
TGAACTCTAGTTTCTAATATTTACATGTATTCCCTTTGATTGAAGCGCATCACCACAACGGTTACTCATGTAATTAATCAGATTTAACAGCACTGTGATTGGGATTTTTGCCTAACATTCTTTTATGGCAGTCCATAACGTTTCTTTATCAACATATCGTTATCCATTAAGATAAATCTGCGGTGAAAAAATGCCTCATAGGTTCACGATGGGATTGAGGTCAGGAGGCTTTGCAGGCCAACTCAAGATTTCGATATTGTTATGATTAAGCGCTTGGTAGTAAGTCTGCAGTGTGGATGGCTGCGTTATCTTGCTGGAATGTGATGTATTGTGAATGATGTTCGGACACAAACGGAAGAAAGCTTGTTCCTAAGACCTCTGCATACTTCTGTGCGTTTTGTTTACCTTTCATTCTCATTAAGCTCGCTGGTCCGTTGACGGAAAAAGCTCCCCAGGTCATGAGAGATCCTTCTTCAAAAGGCCGTTTGCTTAAAATTTGGTCTTTCTTTCTCAAGTTGTGCCAGGAGTACTGAGAACTATCAGGTCCATCCAAGTTGAACTTTTTTCAGCTTTAAAAATTACTTCAGACCAATTTTTAATGTTCCACTGCACTTATTCTCGCACCCACTCCTCTTTCTTAAACTTATACAACTTTGTAAATGCTGACACAGTTTTACGCAAAGCTGGCTGTGAACTTTTGGAGCTGTTTCCGGTTCGAGAAGTTTCACGTGGCAGCCTTCAGCGACTGGTCGGACTTAGTTTTGGCGGATGCCTACTTGATTTCTTCTGTCCATAAGTATCTGGATTTTGCTAGTAGTTACCTATTACCTTCCTGGATCTTTTCATCTTTTTAGAAATTTTGTTAATAGTGAATCCTTCAATTTTCAAAGCACTTGTTTGGCCTTTTCATGATCTGTAAGACGGCATCTTCTTCTCATGGTGATAATTGGCTATAAAATGTAGGTTTGGGATTTCCAAGTATGCAGTACGACACAGTATCACGCCGGTGTTTAGTTTTGACCTGTTTCTACATCGCCAAGCTCAAAGTAATACAGAAATAGAATTTCTTTCAAAATGTGCTGTCGTTATTTCCCAGAAATTTTAGCTATGAGCTCATGATTTGTCTAATTACTTTTTGAAAAATAATCTCATGTGAAAATTGGGATTCAATATCGAAATCTAGTTAAATTGATCTTATTCAGTGAGAATTTCACAACATTTGGAGCAATATTAATAAATTTCTAAACTTATTTAAAAGTGTGTCATCATTATTTCGACTACTTGAGCCAACTCATCATTTTCTGTGGTATTGGTTTCTTCGACCTTTGATCAGTATTGAAACTCTTAATAATAAGTGTAGCTTTTCTCGACAAGGAACTGATGATGTTAAAATCCGTACTAGCAGAATTTATGGTAATAAAGCTGTAAGTATTGAATTCGTGATTAACCGAAATCTTGAGACTTCGCCTTAGGGGCCTCTCTGTGAAGTAATTGACGGCGATCAAGTTGTGACAATTGGAAGGACATCATCGCTTTGTTCAGTTTTAGAGCCCATGATAGCGCAGCAATATGTGCATCATACGTTTGACGACACGATGAATGTGGCTCCAACGAGTACGTGTAAGTCTGCCTGTTATCGTACATACTTGCCTCATGACAAGATATAACGTGAGTGTGCCACTTCTTTCAGGTGTCGCTGGTGTGGCCGCGTGTGGCCGAGAGTAAATCGCTACAGTTCCCCCTGACGCAGCTGCACAACAGCTCGCTGGCCGTGCTACCAGTTCACAACCCCACTGACAGCGTCCTCTTCGTCCAACTACTCATGTTGCACCACTACCCCTCTCCGCACATGCTCTCTGTCGCCCTCCAACTCGAGTGAGTAGGCACACGTACGCCAGAGTGACCGGCATTTGGCATGGTTTACATTACTCTGTTATATTACACTGGCATTTTTTTTTAGTCTCGTAGCGTTGGTGCTTGAACAAAATAACTAACATTCATGAACTGACAGTCCCCATGTAAAATATTAGTTGAATTAATTTTAGCCAATGATGTACTACACTGCATGCCAAATTATTAGCGAAGGTTTTTTTATATTTTAAAAACCTTATATTCAATTCAAACAAAATTTTCAGACAACGTCAGAACTAATAACATACGAAGTCAGTAAAATTTTCGGACTGATTTACACTATGGAAACAAAATGCCTCATAGGTTCATAGGTTGTAGATCATGCATCAATTCCTCTTTCCGATTGAATTCTGGAGTCTTGAAATGCGTGATAGAAATTTTTGTGTTCTTTTTTCAAGATTTCTACCATCTGTTATAGGAACAAATAGGGCAGCATCTGCTATTTTTATAAAACTCTATGCCTGTAGGTCATTTGACAAGTTGAAGTTTCACATGTACTCACTCACCAGACTGGACGGCTATGAGGATCACGACAACAATGAGGTGTTCCGATTTGCGGACCTGGATCCGTCCCCTGGGGGTGAGGGGGAGGAATGCGCGTGGGGGTGTGTGGACGTGGATCCTGATGCAGCGGCGGAGCTGCAGCAGCACCGCCGTCACGTCGAGGCCGACCTGTCCACCAGGGCTGCCAGAGAGTCCGTCGTTTTGCGCCTCGATCCGGGCCATCAGGTCTCTCATTACCAGTTCTTGTGGGCATCCCACTTCCATTTCATCTCCTGAGCGATCAAAAATACTCATGAATTTTTTTGCATCATCGATGTACTGCGTGATTCCACTATATTATGTCATCGTATGTAGTTCAAAATCGGTGCGTGTGGTTTTCTGTGAAGTTCTATTTGTTCATAGCCACATGCAAAAAGAACGATAACTGTTATTTTCATTTGTAGAATTTATGCATCGGTCTGGCACTGTTGGTGCATTCTATGTGATTTATTTTAGTTATACATGTGTAATATTGTAGTTTAACTCAAATATGTTGAACATTGCAGGCGTCTGTGCGTGTGGTGTTCCAGCCAAAGGCGGTGGGGGCGCACGAGGGCGTGCTGCTGGTGCGCAACAACCTGACCGTGGTGGACGCGGTGCGGCTGGAGGGCAGAGGCGGTCAAGGCACAGTCAGGTTCGCCAACAGGAAGCCTGACGCCTCCTCTACTCCCCTTACCTTCAGTCTCGCCGCCAAGCACCTCCAGGATTGTGATGGTCAGTTTAAGAAATCAAATTTGCAGTACTGTAGAATTTTTCTATTTCCAATACAAACTTCAATCATACTGAATCAGAATACATTAGTGTACTTAAAAGACTTAGGGCTCTTCCAGGGTAAGTTAGAACTTCTCAAGTACGTCGATCCGAGTTCTGTTTGTCCTTGTCAGATTATTGAAAGCTTCTTCCTTTCAAGTATCTTGAAGTTGATCTAAATGACATTTGTAAATTTTCATTCGCTACCTGCTTATTATAGTATGCAAATAGCTCGCGGTATCTTACACGGTATCCGCCAATGCTCACGCAAATTGCAGAAGTCACTGAGTAGACTGCTGAGTGTGTGCTATTGGTGCATCTGGGACTAGTGGGGACTAGTGATGTACAACCTTGAAGTTACGGTTAGCTTTGCTAACCTTTGCCCCTCAGGGGGCATAGGATAGGCCATAGGCAATAGAGGTNCGGTGCATTGCGTCTAACCCCAATAATAATAATAATATTAATAATTGCTAACCTTTGCAGTTCAAATTATGACAGCGATTACGCTACATTTAGCTTTGTCTGGAACACTAGCTGTAACCTTAAGTTTATCTGCATTAAGGTTGCATTTAGCTGTTTATCTCCTCAGGATAGGCCATAGACAATAAGGTTAGGTTAGTTGGGCCTGTCTATCATCTGTCATGGGTACTAGCGTCCCCAGGGGGACATTGTTAGGTTACCTCAGCTTTAGCGAGACCTTCATGACTTTTATCTTTCGTGCCCACTTTACTTCTTTTCATTTTCATACTTTCTTCGCTGATGATTCTTTCTCTTTTCTTCCTCTTCCTTCTTAACTTTCTGTTTCTATCTATGTGCAGGAGACCTTGTGTGGGAATACACCTCGTGCATAGATTCCTCATTTCAAAGTTCATGCTAAATGGTCCTTTCTCTTTCGGTGCGAGATAGTCTGAGTTACTAGAGTGCCGCAATCGTTACTTCCACTACTACTTTAGTTTAGAAAAAACTTGCAGCATTCACATAAAACAAGACCATATGTTGTTTTTGGGCTGTAAAGGGGTAAAACTACATCGGGAATTTAGAATTGAGCCATTTTAGTCTCAGTTGGCCGTAGACTGCAAGATTTGACGCTACCAAATCTTTCCACTATTTATCGCGTGTAAACTTTGCGTTGCCCTACGAATAAGTCGTGAGGACACGTGTATTGTGTGTTGTCCCCTTCTGCAGCATCGAAGTATGGAGCGAGCGGTGACGGCAGCAGCACGCGTACCCTTAGGGATCCCAAACTGACGGTGAAGCGGACCTTCACGGCGCGCAACACAGGAGACCTCTCCGTCACTATCAGTGGTTTCCTCGTGGCAGGGGCTCCCTGCTACAATTATGGCTTTAAGGTTAGAGCTTTGTCATATGCAGTAACATGAACTGCTTCTCTAAAGAAGTTGTGAGAAAGAATCCTCACTGAGCTTCTTTAGTTCTGAATGTCAAATTTTCTGGTGGATATTTTTTTCGTCATTTTGTGAACTTTGGTGCACCCGATATTTTTTCACTCTTCTCTATAGTTTTGTAGAATGAAAGTTTCTATTTTGTGTGTGCGTAGAGAAGGGTTGTGGCTAACAACCCCAGAACAACCAGAAGGTTTGTTCTGGTGTATAGTTTATAAATTTTCGATAGTAAATCAACGTTATTGAGAGCCCAGGTGCTTGTGAAATGCAGTTAACAGACCACTTGTTCTCTTGTAAGGTTGCGAGTATTAATGACTGCCAATCTTATACTCAATTGTAGGAGAGAGAATATCTTCGATCGTTCATTTTGACGTGTGTTTATTTCTCATATAGGTTTAAAAATTTTCTCTTCTGTTGAAAATGGCGGTACTGAAAATGTCGCATAATCTAGTTCCCTGGTTCCTTTCAAAATTTATTTTATTTGTAATTACTTATTTACCACATTTGCTACGGCAGGTAATCCAGTGTGATGTTTTCACACTGGAACCGAACGCCTCTCGCCGTATCGACATCGCTTTCAGCCCTGACTTTACGTTAAGCAAAGTTCAGCAGAGCCTGGAGCTGATCACAGCGGGCAGCAGCGGACCGCACTCCCTGGGCTACACTCTACAGGCCACCGTGCCCAGTACGCTGCTCCAGCCTTGCAGCCTCATCGTTCCCAGGCCACAATGGGAGGTGCTTCTTTTCTACATTTTCTTCACGATGCTCATCGTGATGCTCGCTGCATCTGTGCTCATGGCAGTGCTCGATGCCCACACGCTCATTAAATCGAGTGCCAGCATGGCTGCAAGTCTTCAAGTACCCTTCGACCGCGAGAAAGTATTTGATCTGCGCGCTATCTCCGCCACCAAAGATGCATCTAAAAATTTTTCTAATTTAGTCTCGAATGGCGTGTCCTCGCAAGTTTTATCGAACCACCGCAACCTCTACAACACCAAAGTTATGTCTAATTCTACTTGCACTAATAATAACAGTATTATTTGTAACTCTGGCACGCTCCCAGATAACTTTTCGAAAAGGACATCATCGGATTCTATTAAAAGTTTCGCTAGTATGAATGGAAAGAACAAATCGTCAAAGCCTGCAGGAGGGCTGAACATAAGGAGCATTTCATCTCATTTTGAGCCTAAGAACAAAGACTTGCGACGAAAATCGCTGATCAATAATAAAGATCGAGGAGGCGATGGAAATTCCATTTTCTCTTGCATTGTGAGCTACTGCCGCGACCGCATTAGCGCTCTAGTTGCGGCCCTCTTTGTTCAGCCTGAGCCACCCAGCAGTCAAAACGTGAAGCTGCGCAAGCGTCACGCGAGCTACTCCAGCAGGAGAACTAGCAGTATCGAACGCTCGAAAACGGCCGCCCCTGGTGGGATCAGCAAGGGCGCCTCTGGTGACGGAGGGTCTGTAGAAACCATCGTCGAGACTGCCAAAGAGGTTAGCAGAAATGATGTTGCTAAGCACAAGAGTCGTTACGACAAGCATCATCACTCTTCTTCTTCAGCACCAGATTATCAAATTAACAAGAATGACAGGTCCAGTACTAGTAATAATGGCCGCTTCCGGCGTGAGTCAGTTTTTTCAGAGTCGGATTATGTCTCCAATTCTTTCAAGTCTAGTCATAAATTACGTCAAGAAGAAGAGGAGACCTCGTCCTGCTCTACTGAAAGTTCCCACTCCGAAGATATTTCCATCAGCGACAAGGTAAGAAAAGTTTAGGTTATTTAGGCTAGACACATACGTTTATTAGGTTATTTAGGCTACACACATACGTTTAGAATCAAGTTGAAGCCTCTGATTTATTTTTATCAGTCATTTTGGTATTTTTGTGTATACCTTTCTACGCTTGTCGAGCATTAATTTCTTCATTCACCCCAGAGTCAAGCTACATCTAGTAATTTACCTTCCCTCTTGATATGTTCGGCTAACGAGGGCAAACCAGCAATATCTGTCGTGGTCTTTGGCGGAAAGCTAGCTAAATTTTTGATCCAAAAGGTGTCGGAACATTGACTTGTGATTTGCCCGTCGTGTTGTTGTCCTGGCGCGTCGTCGGCCACCGAAGCTGTACCGATACGATGAGGTCCTAGTAGGAATTTTTTCATTCGGTCTAAGTCGGTGTAGCAGGAGGAACGAAGGATATGTACGTTATGTGGTTGCCTGATTTCACTAGTTTTAAATTTATTTTGCTGTAAATTGCTTTCGCAGTCTCGTGTACTTGCTCTGGAAATCATTTATTTCTTGAAATAAGTGTTTTTTTAGGCATTTTTAAGTTTTTGCGAACGTTACTCTTGTTGTTTGCGAAAGAGCTGATGGAATGGAGTATCTCTAGACATTATTGAAATCTGCTTCAGCTTATGATGGATATTAATTTTAACACTAGAACGACCAAGAAGTCAATTCGACTCCAGTTACAGTTAATTTCACAAATCTCATTGATTTTCGAACTTGAAACTCAAATTTCTTAAACGTTACTTAATTTTGAAAATAATTTACATAACAAAAAGCGTGGTGTAAATCATTTCGTTTTTCAGATATGAAGTATATAGGCGGTCATTTTGACAAAAATTCTTCAATTCCAATATGTGTGCGTTTTGACTTGGAGACTGCTTGTATCGTTAGGTTCTAATGATACAGAAAAAGACGGTATGCCAAAGACTGTGATTTAGAAAAGTATGCATGACATTGGAAAGAGAAGTATATAAAAATACTTGCGTGGAGCGCGAGAACCCACATCGCATCCAAAACGGCGAATTGCAGAAGGTTGTCCAGGTTAAGTGACTTTAGTTTGCTGATTGATACCTTCATAATCAAAGGTACCAAGAATTGTGCTGAAATTACACTCTAATAAAGCAGGAATCAGAGACTTGACCTATGTATATAACTTAGAGAAATTCATACCGTGGTCAATATGACGTTTACCTAAGGTGTTCTTACGAACGGACAACTTGCTGATCAGCTCTGGTCACAGTCGGGTCCTCTACTCTTCCGTAAAACTATGGCACGTTCTCGCTTCAGAGAAATTTTGTTGGTTCTTTGCTTTGACAGCACGTTGACCAGGTCAGATGTAGTGAAATTTAATAATTCCTAATATTCGTGAAGCGTGCGTTGCTTCTAGCACAAACACGCAGTATTTTTAGCCTGGGAGGAGTAATATATAGTTGAGATTGAAATTTGTTCTTCCTGTGGACTGCTGCTGCTGCTGGTGTGAAGAGGACTTTTTCTATAGCTCGAGCCACTGGGCTGATTTTGTCCGTCTTCTTTATAATGGTCCTCACAAAAAAATCAGACAAAGGAAAATGCTTCATAAAAATGTACTGCTTGGTTTTGGCATTTATCGAGCTGAAAATGGAGAAGACAAGTTTCTACACCATAGAAACTCAAGTTCCCGGATTGATGAAGGTGGAGACCCACTTTTTCGAAAGCTTCTCATCGTAAAAAGCTTCATTTCATTTTCGTCTAGCCACCTACCAAATCAGATGGGTATTCTACCTTCGTTAGCCTGGAAGCTTGCGAGTTCCCATGAACCGATTCATAGGAAATTATATTGAGTCCTGTCGACCCAATAAAGACATCACTGTAGACAAACGGTTCTTCCTAACTAATGTACAATTCCCACTTATACGATATATAGGTAGCTAGTAAGCTAGACAAGTTTGTAATTGAATTTTAGCGAGGAGCTTATTTTCTGACAAAATATCTTCTGAATGCCGACTCCTACCTTGGCAAGGGTACAGTTGGTCCTCACAATCAGCCTTTAGCCGAGTCCGTGGTTCTCTGTCGAGTGGAACCATATTTGGGGAAGGAACGAAACATCGCTACCGAGAGCTTCTTCACAGTAAATTTTGCAAAGAAACTGGAATAATAAAATAAAACATGTAGTTACGATCATTAGAATTCGTATAGAAATACCAGTGTGTGAAGGACAATAAAAAAATCGCTGCTTGTCTCACGTGTTGAAAAGTACTGACGCCACCCTTACAGTTTAGCTAGGTAAGATGAAAATATTTTGATTTCGAGTTCAATGTATTCAGCTATGGAAGTCGAAGGAGCTAAAAAGTTTTCTAAAACAGTGACTCGGTACAACAGCGCAAAATATGGCGTTGATGTTAATCAAGTGGCATGATGTGATTTAACAGAAGCTCGATCATGACGATGATCATCTAATGATTTTTACATGTAGGATCTTGCGCTTAATCAATTCATGGATACTCTACAGAGAAGTACCTGACGACAAGATTCACTCGCCGTGATTTCATTCTCATACTGAATGTGGACCTATAGGAGTCATTTAACAATAAGACGCAGAAAAAAGAGGAAGACAGGATGGACAGTGACTTGGAGTTTGCTGACTTGCCAAACCCAAAGAAAAGAAATCAACGTCAAATTTTAGTTTAAAAATAAAATGGTCGTTGAGCCATTTGTAATTTCATTTGTTCCTGCACAATTCCGGGTCTTCCACATGGGCAGAAATTGCTCGTCAATGGTTTTGACTGGTCGTCGGCCTACCCAAGTTCTCTCACATTTGAGAATCCCTGTTGAAGCACAGGACGTATCATGATACACTTTATTCGATATTTATAAAAAATGGGCATTCCATCGAGTAACTTATGGGAACCTCAAACTGTTCGCAGTTTTTCCGAGTACTTACATTGTACTTATAACCTATGAATTGTACAAGTTCTTAAATTCACTGTTTTCATATCTTTTCAGGATATGTCCAGCAAATCGGAGAGCTCATCATGCGTTACGGGTGTTAAACGAGGAAAGAAGGCAGCCTCTGTTAACAAAAGCGGCTGTAACAACTCGAACATGACGTGTATTCAGAAATCGAACAAACCTCGGTCCAACCTTGTGAAGAGCATCAGCAATAGTAGCAGCAGTAGCAGTTCAGTTTCTCCATCTCCTCGGGACGACCAGAAAGTAACTTCCCCGAAGCCTGCAGAGTCCATAGTTCGTTCAAGTTCACCCTCGTTTGGATTACCCAAAGATTCAGACGAAGGCGTTTTTGAGATACAAATTCGCGGCAAAGGTTTAAAGAAAGGCAAAGGTGTAAGTATCCCTATTACTGATCTCACCAACGACCACTGTTTAGAGCTACCGTATAGTCCCAAAACTCTGAAGCCGCCCTCAGCTCCTGCTGACCCTCTCTTTCGCCGTCCCAAGCGCAAGGCCGTAAGGGTCCAGAGTGCCGATAACTTCACTCCGGCGGTCGCATCTGCTTCCGTCACTCCAACAAGGCCCGAAAAAGTAATTCCGACAGATATTCCTCCCACTACGATCCGACCTCCTGTCGCTCAACTCCAGCCTATTACTTCGAAAGATTCGTATTCGTCTAAAGTTTCACCACAGGACAAACAAAAAGCCAAAATCACTCCCATTGGTAAAATTCTTCCAGAAGTAAATCGTGTTGCTCCACAGAGGAATTTGGGCGTCATTGGTCAGAAACTGAGCTCTGCAATCGCTCCCTACAATCAGCATTGTTCGTTATCTTTGTTGTCTCCTCAGGAGATTCCACAGCACTCGCCTCTTCAACAATTTTGTTTCAACAGTTCCTCTTCGTTGTCTGGTCACTCGTGGGATCCGAAGGTAATTTCTCCTGGCGTAATTAACGGTGCTATGTCTCAGAATTTTAATACCGGGTTTGATAGCTGGCCTCCTAGTCAAGTATTGCAGCCAGGGTCCAACAAAGCGAATATTTGTCCAAACGAAGTCTTCCGTCCTGAGGCTTCACTTTACAATAGCAACAGCATGTCGTTGCCTACGAACGGTCCCCCATGGCTCAACATAAACTCCATCTGGTCGAGTAACACGTGGAACAGTTCGGCGAGCAGCGCTGCATCCCCGTGGCCGTCCCCGAACACCACAGCCATTTCACAAGGCCTGGGCTTTGATCCTGTGGGAGGTTGGCCAGCCAGCAGCGATGGCCTCGCCGCGCTGCCAGGCCACAATGCCACCTGGCCTGCGCCGCCTCACTTGCCACAAAGCCTCGACCAGCGCTCTGCACCTCACCAAAAGAATGACATTTAGTTCCTACTCTTTTCTCTTTTTCTTGGTTTGTTCGAGTCCATCTTATTAGTCACTGTAGATAGTTATGGATTTGCGATGGGTCAGTCACAGTTTGAAATAGTGCCGAAGGGAAAAACTTGAATGTTTATTTTATTTTCGGAACTTTTTATGGGCTTCATTCTAGGATTTCTAAGTATCCTATTTACAACTAAATTGAATGTGATATTTCTATCTTTGAAGTGTTACCTGGTCATGTTCCTTTACGCTGGTTCAGGGCATTTATTAATAATTGGTCTATGATTTTTAGGTATTTGTATTATCAAAGATTATCTCTTGCTGTGAAGCAGAAGTCACGTTTTCTAGCCTGTGCCTGTCGAATGTATTTGATATTTCTGTCTAGTGTACAGAAAACTACTCCTTCATTTGAGTGCCATGTTATTGATTCTCTTGTGTACAAAATTATATCAATTATATTTAGTTAATGTACAGTAACTACGCTTACTGTTGCCATTTGCTTCCTTCCATTCAGAGAACTTAACATTGTTCTTTTTGATTTTTATCGTTTTAAACGATATATGTAACAAACTCTTTTTATGCCCTCATTTTGTGGTAATAATCACGATGATCTCACGTTACGTCGCACATTTTAGTATTCTTACTGACTTCAGAAGGTTGGTTCTCTTTGTGGGCGATTACAACCATTTTAAGTTCTTGTCACGGCATCTTATGTCAATTTGGACGTGTTAAACCATTCGATTGTTTTAAATGGAAATCAGATTTTCTCCTTCAGATAAACTTTGGAAATTATTTTTGTTAATCTTAATTAGGTCGCTCTGAATATGAATTTTCGAGTGGAATGAACTCAGAGTTCAGTTGTTGTTTTTTAATACGAGAGGAGTTGTTCTGGTTTATTTCTGTGGTACTCTTATGTAGGTTGCTGAAAATTATCAAAATTTGAAGATAAAATTCATCATAGCCGAGAAAAAGTTGGCTGATTCAAGCGAAATATTACTCATGTCTTTCCTTGAGCGACGCTGAACTCGCGATACTCTTGTTCTTTCTCTTAATTTTAAGCTTGACTTATGTTTGTTAATTTTGGATGACTCTTGCACGTTAGACGTAGTGTCAGATAGCGAGCAATGGTAAATTTGTTTTTACCTTCCTGCGTTGAAAATATCTGAGAGTAATTTTCATGGTGCCCATGATAATAATAATGAGAATAATGTGAAGCTCTCAAAGCTTTCCAGCACTGAAGTCTTGTCGTCGAAAACAGCATTCGTAAACTCTTGGCGTGTCTTTCATTGAACCTTCATTATTACGCTTTTTCGGTTAAGAACTAGAGTTTCGTGTAGCGAATTTTTAGTATCAAAGGAGTGTCGTAGGAAACTTGAGTGAGCTTCAGAACGCGAGGAAAATGTTTAGGTAATGTTAAGCTGAATTTGCTTTAGTTGAAACTGCTCGCAGTGACAGAAAAAGTTTTCCATCTATTTTATAGATTATAAATGTGACAGGCAAGACTGAGTTCGAAATATGGAGTTATTAACTAGAACATTCAAAGTTAGTATCAGTAAACCGACCATGACATCTTTTGTTTCACGCTTGCTACCGATAAAAGATACTTCGCTATGGCATAGGGAGGAAGGTATATTGACTCGTAGCGTTTACCTGACGAGCCATGTATTTATTTTATTTAAAGCTAAGTGAAGTACGCGAAAAAATTTCTGCGAGAAAGTTTTGTGCCAGAGTTAGCACTGAAAAATTTTTGATGCGATGCGTTAACTGAACAACTGGAAGTCCGTTGCTTCTTCAAGTGCTGCGAACTGAAATTTAATGAGACCTTGTTAGTGTGGTCCTCCAGTAGTAAGAAACGTAAAATTGCTCGGCTGACTTTACAGGCATCCCTAGGATGGTAGCTTTGTCTTGCTTCATTTCTATAAAGTCATTGACACCGATTTTCGAGCTACTCAATGGCGTGAATCCAAATGCGGCGAATTAAGAGTACCTCATCGTGGAGAGCTGATGCTACTTGGGCGTCAATATGAGAGAGAGAGAGATATGCGCCACCTGCACAGTTTGCAAGTCGTGTCATTTTGCGGGCTGTGGGTGTTGAACTCGTCAACGAAACTCATTAGATAAGGTCAAGACGTCTTTTATGAGAGAACGGACACGCAATTCCAGATGTACTCTTGATATCCGATGCAGCATGATACACCTCGAGAACGTCAACATACAATGACTTTCAATGAAGTGTTGTAACACTCAGTCGAAGCCAGCTCTCAGTAAAGGTTTGAGGGAGAACCTCACGACTTGCCCACTTACTCTCTCAAACTTAAACGATACTGAGCAGTCTCTGTAAGTCTGTGAATGTGTTCAAATTTGTCAAAGTGCTTCATGTAAAAGGGCAACGGATTTTCAGGAATAATGTTTTAAAGTTAGCACCTATTAATCAGCTAACAATATCTATGAATGAAATCCAATGAAAAGTTGAAACGAGAAATTGAAACGAAGTTGGGCAAGACAATCTTTTGTAGATCTGATCGGGTGTTAAGGTTTTATCGTATTTTTTCTCACTGATATACCTGTACTTCAACAATATGCGATGCTTATCAAATCCTTTAAATTTTTCATTAACCATTTAATTTATATGATTTGATAAGTGTAAATGAGAGTGCACAGTTTGCAGGTGTAACAGCTGGCAGCAATTTATTAACACGAATTCTACGGATGAACTTCTTCTACGGATCAAAGTTCTAAGACAAATAGGTATTAGGTAACTTAAAACGGGCGTGTAGTACATCAAACATCTTCAGGTTCTTCATCCTCTACAGCTCTTGTGAGGTGTTAACTAGCATTGCCAAAGAGCTTCACATGCGTACTGTGATAGCCAGAGTAATTTTAGTGAAAGGCTATAATGAAACATTTATTTTGATTGAAGATCAAAAGTTTGTAGCACGGTCTGTTTAAGGTCATATCGCAAATACCCTTAGGGTCAATGACGTTAAAAAAGATTTCGGATCTCAGCCGGAAAATATACTTGATACATGGAGACAGAGGTGGGCAGCGCTACTTTGAAATGTAGCGGTCGCTACATTTCAAA
>VOMN01112584.1:0-12619 GCA_014899125.1 Orchestia grillus | reverse complement strand
TACGATTTACACAATAGGTTGATAACGTGAACATATAATTTACCAATCGTTAGTCTTTCATTGGTAGTACAACAAGCATGAAGTAAACTAAAATTCGTGCCGTTTGACAAACAGTCTCGAGGTTTTAAAAAGTGAACTCCACCTTCGTGAAAAAGTAACAGCGGGTTGTATCCACCTCGGGCTTGTATCCACCTGGGGGTTGTTTCCACCTGGGGGTTGTTTCCACCTGGGGGTTGTATCCACCTGGGGGTTGTTTCCACCTAAGGGTTGTTTCCAACTGAGAATCTGTGACACTAGTGGATTTAAGGTTTTCAATTGGTTCGATATGTGGCGAATGTTTTACCGTTTATGTTATACTGGAAATGGAATATCACTTGTATTAATTTCTTATTTTATTTCTGGGACATCCGTTCTGCTACTGTTGTACACGAAGTCAAACATGTATATTTTCACTCTTTGTCTGCGTTGTAGGAAAATGGTACTCTTTAATCTGTATGCTCGCATACCAGTTGTTTCAATTAGATTTTTTAAATGGAATAAATTTATTTTTTACGTTGTGTGAACTGGCGTTGCGTGTCCTCGTCTTGAGTTGAACGACTGCAGGCTCATAGTAATCTGTGAAGTGAAAACTGTCGCGTAACTTCCGTAGATTTTTTGAGATGAAGATTCTTGACGACGTTTGCGATTGAATTTGTCTGGTCATCGGACGTGAATGTACTTAGAAGTTGGTGATGTTCAAGCGAATGCTATGATATGAGGTTCTTGAAGGTGCTATTTAGTACGGCGCTGTTATGTGCACGCGTACTTTTATGTTCCATGTGTCGTAGTTAGCGGTGTCATCATTATTGAATGTGTACTTATCATCTTCTCACTGTATTATATGGTCACTCCAGCTTCTTGCCGGTTATTTTTATCCTTACTGAAGATGATCGGGGCCCCAGGGTGCCATGATGGGAATATGATGTGTACCTGGGCGGGCTTTGATTACACTTCACAATCTCGTTGGGGCTCTGTGGCGTAGTGGTTAGCGCGCTTGCCTTTTATTTAGGAGGTCCCAGGTTCAATCCCAAGTGTGCGCCTAGTCTGATTTTAAATGTGGTCATGGAGTTCTTTCCGTGGGATAGGGAGGTCCAACCCACAGTCCTCGCTGCATGCAGCTGTGCTGTCGGTTATTATAAAGCACCTCAGCCCCAGAATGATAGGTTATTCAAGATAACAAAATTTGAAATTTTGCTGCTTCAACCAGCTTCAGTAAAGGTTTTTTTAAGTAGCAAAGTATTTGATTCCCATTCTATTTCATGCATTGAAGAAGAAAACGTGATTTATTATGACGGTTGATCAATTTTTAAAATTCTGTTTTGGTCAGTAGGACTGTCAGATCATATTGACCTATCATTCCATCTATGTTGACCCTGAAAGCACCAATTTATTTTTAAAAAATCCAAATGTTGCAAAAACGATCGCCCACATTTCATGTACTTCTGTGCATATTTCCTTCAGTTCACAACGAAACGAGAATTTAATTCTTAATTGTATTATTTCTAATGTTCATAATTGTTGGCAATGGTCCTTACAGGGTAGCGACTTAGTGTATTGCGCGTGAATTTGAGTGGAACAGAGCCTCTTCTATTCTGTGGCGCTTGGTGTCAGCATCCTTGGCGCCTCCTATCCCCTCAGAGGGCACGCTGGCGGGGGTGCACTGCTCGCCAGGGTGCCATGGGGACTTCGCTCTCCCCAGGGGCTTCCTCAGCTATCTCGTCGCATTAAAAAGTGAAATGTCTAGTGCACATTCAGGGAAATTTTCATTTTCTTGTGATGTATTTGGGGCCTACGTTCTGTCGAGGGGCGTGACAAACCTGTCCAGCGAGGGACCTTCCAACCATTCACTGCGTAATTGATTTTATAAGTTATCGTAAACCGTAACTTATTTCGTAGTTATAGTAAGTGAATTAAATTATTTTGGATAGCTGTACCAGAAACGATCGGTTTGACAGCAAAAAGTTGAGTTCAAGCATAAGTTGAATTGCTACCTTTTACCTGATACCTGAAAGATGTTTAGGCCTTCACTCCCGGGTCACACTGGAGTGCCGCTGCTAAATTGCTAGTCCACGAATGTCGAAGAATTTGAGTTTTGGTCTTCATTATGACTCCCTTCGAAACTGTCCTTGCTCTGTGCATAGCGTTCTCTACCTGGTAAGCTCATGTTCGACAAATTCCCTGTGTAAACGATGGCAAAACTTTATTAAAATGACAAGTCAAACTTTACGTGGTGCTTTGATTACAAGTTGGCTTCAACTTTGAACAATAGTGGAATGAACCGCAACTACATTATCCAATCAGTATAGTTCGTTTTAAACTCCACCTTGTTGCAGGCTGCTTCGGCGTAGCCATTGCATCGTTCATCTAGGTACAGCTCGAGGAGGAGAGCGAATTTCTAGCGCGCTCTAAATTAAAACAAGGGGCGTATTTCTAGCTCATTCTGAAGTAGAAGACATAGTAAATTTCCAGCTCATTCTGAAGGAGAAGGCATAGTAAATTTCTAGCTCATTCTGAAGAAGAAGGCATAGTAAATTTCTAGCTCATTCTCAAGAAGAAGGGGGCATAGTAAATTTCTAGCTCATTCTCAAGGAGAAGGCATAGTAAATTTCCAGCTCATTCTCAAGCAGAAGACATAGTAAACTTCCAGCTCATTCTGAAATAAAAGGCATAGTTACTTCTTAGCGCATTCTATGAAGTAGAATGTCATCCTTGAAGACTGTGTTAGGTGTTGCCTCGCTGGCTGCGGTGGTGGGGTGCGGGTTCCCTGCTGTGGGACGAGGGGCGCAGGCGCGCAGGTGAGTTATGGTACCCGTGCGAATTGGAGCGGTGATGCTTTTGGTTTATTTTAATTAATTGTGGGAATTTTGGCTTATTTTACCCGTGGGAATTTTAGTGGATTTTAGCTGTGTGAGTTTTAACTATGACGATTTTGGTTGATTTTAGCTGTGGGTGTTTTAATTATGATGTTTTTAGTTGATTTTAGCTATGAGAATTTTTGTAGTTTTGGGCCATGTTGCGACCCGATGCATCAGCTTTTCGAAATTTCCGCAATCGGGAAAGGTTTTTTGTTTTTCAAAAGCTTCTTGGTTAGTAGATATATGTCAATGACTCGAATCTCCGTGCAGACGCTCGTGAATAGCTATGATGTTTTATTCAACAGTGCAGTGACGATGTCGCTCCGAACACGTGTTAGGCGGATAGCAATAAAACGTACATAAGGGTGTATTTCCAACAAGGTTCTACGTAAATTAAGATATAATGACTGTTTTTTTAAATGGCTGCCTGAAGAGTTCGTAGGTAGGCCAATTGGCAATTAG
This sequence comes from Orchestia grillus, assembly GCA_014899125.1. NCBI lineage: Eukaryota > Metazoa > Arthropoda > Malacostraca > Amphipoda > Talitridae > Orchestia > Orchestia grillus. The sequence goes on along the minus strand of VOMN01112584.1, from coordinate 9,263 downwards.
TTGAATAATAACTCAATGTCCAGGTTGTGTGGCGGTGTGGCCACCAAAATATTTACTTTGTGCTTATGCGTTTTGAAATATGGTCACTTTTGTAGCTACAATAATGCTTATCGAATAAGCCTTAATTAAAATGTGCCGAATGTGGTTAGGGGGCTCCGTGGCGCAGTAGGTAACGCGGTCTGATTCCAAGTGAGGAGGTTGCAGGTTCCGCTCCCAGTTATGCAGGCGAATTTTCCATGGGGAAAGCTTCCTTACTCTTGGGTGAGGCAAGTTAAAATCTAATTTTCTCCGCGGCTGTCACGCGTCATGTCAGTAATCACGAGGCATTTAGGAACCAATGCTCTGTTGGAATGGTGTCTTACCTTTTCTTTAGCCCCTTAACAAATTACCCCGAGAAGGCCGGCGGGGCGTTCGCACGGTCTGTTTAATCGACAATGACCGTGTAAATGCAGCGACCACGAGGTATCTCGGGATAGTTCGTTGAGGGGTGGAAATGTGACCAACCTGGAGAAGATGTACGACTTGTAAGCTCAAAAATGTGTCCAATAGAGAGGCCACTAAGATGCTCTACGACTTCCGATCGATGGCGTCTGTGGACGATTGGACGGAGTCGTCTGACACAGTCCGCACGCCTGGGAAGAGCAAAGCAGTCCTCGCTCTCCAGGTCAGGTTGGACTCAACATAAAAATCGTCGTGAACTTAGTTTGCGAGAACATAATATGTGACAATTATATCATGGGTTGTTAGTATGTACGCACGATGACGTTGTGGATTTTTAAATCTGCCTCGTGCTGGGCGGTAAGACTTCTCATACGAGCTTTCACCGGGTTCAGTAATTTTTAAAATTTGTGGAAAAAACGATGGAAATTATAAAAATATGTTAATGAATATGTACAAATATAAGAAAGAAAAGTTGAATTTGTTGAAATGATTTGAAATAAAGTTGAAGCGTTTTCATGCCTGCCAGTGTTTCTGGTCGATCAATGCTGTAATCGCTTCTCGTTGTTCATTCCTGTATTCTGGAACGCATGATATTGGCTTATTCCTATGGTTGATTCGTTCTGTATACTCTTTGCTTCTATCTTCTAACTCGCACAAATTTAATTTTAAATTAAATCGTCAGAAGTTTAGTAAATACGCGTAGCTTTTCTCTATTTCCAGAGAAAGAAATTTCCGCGTATCGTTCGGAAGCACTTTCCGTCTTTACCGACCAAATTTCAGGGGTTTCGGGGCTGCATTTCGCCTTGTAGAGAAAACTGGCGGTAGACTCGTGTACTCGTACGTGCAGTAAACCTGCATATAGCTTTAAGAAACACCAGCAGCATCCTTATGAAGTATGGCGAGATGATGTTTTTGGGGTACAAAGGGCTCATGCCTTCATGGTTTTCACCCCACCCAGAAAAGTCGGGAGTTCCAGAGGGCGATTTTCTTCACTCTGCTGAACCCTCAGCCAAACGGGGCTGGATTTGCCGGCATGGTCTCCAAGAAGGACTGGGACCTGCGTGACTACGAGGGTTTAGAGCTCAGAGTCCGGGCCCAAGGCGAGAGCGACACCTACAAAGTCGTGCTCTACCACAAGGGACAATCTTCCAACGCTGGAGACTGCGCTTACGAAATTTTCTACTCAGTGAGTACTGCTCGCCACTTATTTCGTACGCGTTCTGTTGGTGATAATATATTAGTTATTTTTTACTCCTATAGCGATGCATCTGTTCTGAGTGCGGTGTGTGTCCGTCATTACTCTTGCTGGGATTTTATGAGACAACATATAAACATGTCCAAGAAGTTTCCAGATACGTAATTTTCGTTCATGTAATAGCTGTTGTTAATGTAGCGAAAATTCCCGCGTATATTGAATAGTATTTGTGATGCGTTGTTGAGACTAAATAAATATAAGTATACTGTCAAAACTAAACACCGACTTTATGAATCTAAGTATTGTTTTTGACACTAAAAATATATAGTGTCAGTGTAGCAGTAACCAACTGCTGGAAAATTCATGTTGTAGTAACTCACTATGCACAGAGACACGTTTAAGAAAACGACGTAATTTTTAGATTAGCTAATTGGTTTTTAAAACAAACCTCTAGCGTGTGGGCTGATGACTATGTTTTATAATTTGCTCAACACTTTGACTACGGGACGCATGCAACTACGAACACTCAAGTAAATAATCTAACGAACAAAAGTGAAAGCGCAGGCAAATTATTATCTAAATTTGCTCTACCACGGTGCAAAGGATAATTGTTTGATACGAGTTTCTGATGTGGATATTGATGGTCTCCGCCCGCTAGGCGTTCCATGTCTCGGTCCTTGTTTATATTTCTCCTGGTGAGATGAAATATATCGACTATTCAGAATAATCTGCTAATGTAATACAGGGTACTATTCGTGCCAACTGCACGCTCTATTCGTTATGGCAAGGTCATGGGACTAATAAATTTTCCGCTTTGACGTGAGCGAAAGAACTGAAAAACCTCTTCTATACGAGACATACTTTCCTTTCAAAACCACTCCTTCTCCTGTCAACGGTAAAAACTAGGTAATGTTTTTCATCATTGCACTAAGTTTTCGTATTGTTGCTCACAGGTATCGCTCAGAGAGTGGACGACGGTCCGGCTTCCTTTTGCGGACTTCAAGCCCTACTTCCGCGGAGCTCCGTGCGACGACACGGAACCGCTCGACTCGTCCGCGATTTCGAGCGTCGGTCTGCAGATAGCGGGAGGAGTGTACCGGGCTAAGAAACAAAAGGGAACTTCTTCTTTAGAAATAGATTACATTCAAGCGTACGTGTGACTTCAAATTAAATGATGAAAGATGAAAAGAAGCACAGCTTCCCACCAAACAGTAGTTCAGATGCTTTTAACGACCTTTACCATGGCAAAAAGGTAACTTACAGAGATACCACTTCTTACGTGGCAACATTTTTGAGGGTTAGTAGATGCCTATTATGTCAAACCACTTGCTTGAAATTGTGCAACGTCGTATAGAAGTAGAACTAAAGCGTTCTATGTGTTTATTTCTTCATCATTTTCAGTATTCCTCATTGAAGTAAAATTGGAACTGTGGAGTTTTGAGATGGTTTTCTTTGATTTCTACTCCTGCCGGGTTTCTTCCGCCTTTGTTCCTGACTTGCTGCTGGCGCCGACTGTGAGGTGCCTCATGGCCTCCGTTTCGTCATGGCAGTTGCAGGCAAAGGATTAAGAGTTGTCAGATGAGGTTCAGCGTGAAATTAATTATACTTAACAATCGTTTTGACAATTTGGTGTTAGTTTTTTCGTTTCTGTTTTCATTTCGAAGATTTCTAGCGTCTTATTCTCTGGCTAGAATAAAATATAAAACAAATTTAAATTTTTATCATAGGAGTTGCTCGTCGATTTCGCTTGTTTTTCAACTTGGCAGAGAATTACCGAAATCCTTTAATGCTGTTTGTAAGAAAGTGTAAATTTCTAAAAGCCTTGCTTTCTATTAAATAAACGAGTTAATAAAGAGAGTTAAAAAAACTTGTGAGAAATTTTAAAATAAATTCTGCCTTGTCGTTTGCTGTTGTTTTACTTTCTTATAGCTCTACCCTCTGCCTCTTGTTGTCCAATGGAAAAAATAAAAATCTTTTTCTAATCACGTTGACTTTCATGCAACGTATTGGGTTTTAAATGAGTGATTGGTACCTGAGCGCAGCGAGGAATGTGAAGTTTTATCTTCCTTTTTCAAAGAGCGTTCCGTGACCACATGAAAATCATCCAGTCACGTGCCAGGATAAGAACATGGGACCTCCTCAGATGAAGGCTGGGGCGCCTCTCGCTGCGCCACGGAGGCCCCAAATTCGGTAGCCTACTGTCACCGACTCTGCGCTTCAGGCATCCTGCCCTCCTTCTATTGGGGAGATCAAAATAAATGGCGATTGGTCGTTAGTCCTCAACTTGGGAAGGGAATCTAATCAATCTTCCGTAGCTAATGCTCTTGCATTCATGTATTCGAATTCATTGGATATTAATGAAAAACAAATATTTATTTGAAAAACTAATTAAGAATTCTGGGTACTATAGAACGACAACTAATTCGAACTTCCGCTTTGACGGAAGTTCGGAAACTAATTAAATTCCCCTATTTTCATTACTTATAATTACATTTATTAAAAAAAACATTCTTTGTAGATAGTTAATAACTTTTTTGTGCTGTGAACAGAACACCACAAAACTTAAGGGGACACCCAATTATTGTAGAAGTTCTTAAATCATAAAACTATGCGCATTCGAATCGTTGATAGCTTAAATTATTTGCCTATGATGTGAATGAAAATTTATGGATTACTTTGTCACGCAGGCAGGATGTCCTAAAAAATAAGATAGTTTTATAACAATAATAATGATTAAAAATAAATGTCTTTTCAGAAAAATATTATATGCTCCTATACAGTGGCTATTGACAGTCATTACTCTAAATATTGTACCTGTATTTTGTTCAGTGCTTGCATTTGATAATATGTACAAGTTATTTAAGTGAGTTATGCTATTGACAAGCTTTTCCGTGTAAGCAATGTATAATTGTTGATTAAGTTATCATTATGGGGAGGATCGTTAGATTTTAAACACTTGAATATAATTTGAATTTTTTGAGAAGTAAATAATTTTTCAGAAAATTAATACATTTTATGAAATATAGTAACTTGAATATTCATTTCAATTTTATATTTTTTTATTTTTATTTTTTTTGCCATCGCTGTCAAAAAATTACCAGTACTCGTAGTGTACGCACTCAATGACTTCCGAACTTTAGTCTGGATTTGAGTTGCTAATTCATTTGCGACTTATTAAAATGTTATATCACATGGTTTAGAATAATTGCCAACAATAATTGTCCAAGGTTAAAGATTTTTTCTCCAGATTATGAGATTATTTTTATCATGACTCATAGTTTATTCACTGCATATGATGCAATATTTCTGTCCAGAACGTTCTATAGTAGGATATTTAACCATATCATGTTTTGATTTTCGTCACAGACGTGAGGATACTTCAGCCGACGACAGGGGTACTGTGGCACTTCTGTCACGATTAAAACTTTATTTCGAATTTGAAATTCATTCAGCGTTTTCTGAACTCCCAAAGTAATACTAGTGTAGTGAGGTGTTTTTGTATTACTTGTGACCAATATGGCAGAATCTAACGATAAAATAATGATCAAACTTCACATCAAAACTTCTAAAGAGCGTGAGACCATTGAAGTGGAAGAAAATTCTACAGTTGATGATGTAAGTTGACTTCACTTTGTCTTTTAATTTTCAAAGATGAAATGTGTAACAATAACTTAGAACAATATGTTGGTAATTTTTTATGGTGGTAATATTTTTAGCATGCCAAACTTGCAACTATTCCTTCATTTAAGGTGTTGATATGTGGTAATTGTCACATTCTTGAACTTATAAGCTATCTGACACTATAACTATAGATCTGTATTTAGTACCCTGAATAATTGATTTCAAATGAAAGTGAATAATAATTATATTTTAGCATATTAACACCTTGACTGCATTATGACCCACAGGTGGGTCATTTTACCCCTAGGCAAGAAGCACCATTATGACCGATTTTTTAAACTGAGAAAAAGAACAAAAATGAACATGAAGACTAATTTAGCTTGGTTTTCGTAATGTCTGAAGAACAGAGGTTTGTTGAGTTGCTTGGAGTCCCAAGTGTGATGAGTTGGAGCAGCAAATCCATTTGACCTATTTTGGTGCCTGTGTTGGCAATGCTGTGGTGACCAAATTTTTAGGTCATTGGGTAGGAATTTTTTTCTGGATGGCAGAAACCTATTTCTGAAAAATTTCCAAGCATATAAAATGTTATATTGGAAGCTAGTTGAAATGTGCTCCCCACCCGTGCAAAATAATAATGCAAACTCATGAGAAATTTAAGCCATATTTTAATACATTCTCACTGTTAGTATTATTGCGTTACATTGTGTTAAATAAATGAAACAAAGATATCCTAACCTAACATAACATTTATGTAGCTCTTATGTAACTGGGAGTGGGAGTATGCGTGGGTGCAGAAGACAGGTTGTAAAATATTGAATAACTTAACATAATGTTTTTGTATCTTGAATTTTTTATTATAGGTTTCTACTATTCCAATAAAAACTCATATCCAATGACTTGAAAATAAAGGCTGTATCATGAAAAAGATGCTCTCTGCAGTTAGCTTCAGTAAAGTAAATATTAACCAGAAGTTCAGATTTTGGCAGCTAAAGGTTGAACCTAATTTTTTTGCCAAAGCTTATTTTGTACTTCATAAGTGACTATACAATTTAGAAATAGGGTTGGATAAATTTTACAAATATTTTTGGAACTGATTTTGATATGATGCTCACTTTTTTGAATCATTAGCTTTAGCTCAAAATTTTTAAGTAAATCATGTAACTGCATAGCATCAATACTAACAAGATCTGCTGCTTCTAGAGGTTATACTACTTTTCAGTATTTATTCCTTCATAGCTGTTACAGAAACTAATTTCAGCTATTAGTAAGAAATACTTTCTTTGAAATCATTTGTCATATTCTACAAACCTGTTGAACATGAAGGAAAGCAGGGAGTTTGTCCCTGGAGAATTTAAGCTTGCAGTCAACTGTTGGCAATTATTTCTGAGCTCATTTTGTGAAAACCTTTCTATAAAGATAAAATTTTTGAGTTGTTAATTACACCTTGAAAAATAATGACCAAAAAGCAGCTGCATTGTGTATGAATTCATATTTTAGTTCAGGCTCTGTAATATATGTGGTTTGCCTGTCTGATGATACAACTCAAAATTTTCTCAACTCACAGTTCCCAGTTTTAATGAAAAAAATTCTAATTCCTTTAATGTGGTTTGGTAGATTCTTCAAATAAATTATAAAAATATATCTATTCATTTCATTTATGGTAACTTGCAATATGAGGAGGGCTTTTTTTTATTTCCAATGAATAAAGAACTTTTCATTTGACATGAAAATGTGAGCACTTGGCTTGCATTCAGTTCTAAAAATTACACCCTGATTTAGTGTTATTTACATTATCCATTTTTTTAACTTTTAACTTGTAAGTTGTGTTGGGCTTTAAAGATGTTATTTTTGTAATGCTGCTTAATGAAGTTTTTGTTATTCACTTCTTCAATGAATATAATTTTTTTGAATATAATGTGTGAATATAATTTTTCTAGAGAGTAGGTATGAAACAATAGTGTCTTCAATAAGTTTACTTCTATGCATCACAAGTGATACATATTGATGTATGGCTCTCACTTTGTGTACACATTTCCCTTAAACTGGGAATACTAATTTTCCTTAAATGGGCTCTGAAATAAAATGATTCTTTGTTCATGCTTCTCTGCTGGATTAATGCTTGAATATTTTTCAGTTCCGGAAGCTGGTGGCCGAGCGTTTCAACACAGCCCCAGAGAAGACATGCCTCATATTTGCTGGAAAGATTCTCAAGGATGGTTAGTTTCTTACCTCAAAGTTGGAATTGTAATCTAGGCAAAAGTTTCCAGTTTGCTACTTGATGCATTAATTGTTGTGGCTCATAATGCGGGCATGATGCTCCTATAAATGAGTTACTGCAGGGAGGGCATGCTGAAGTTAATGTGTTCAACTGAAGAGGGCATTAATGTGGCATCAGTGCTGCTTTTTGTGGTTGAAAGTTTCCCAGTTCTTGATTCATCCACTTACTAATATTGCAGGTAGGCTTCTTTTAAGAAATTCATGGCTTGATACTATTCCTTTCAATTGATTTTTTGAATATGTGAAGTTTTCAGTTTTTTTAAAGGTTTTATAGTCAAATTTGTAATGTTGAGTTTGTGTATTGTTTATAAAATATAAAAAACATTTCACTGCCATAACTGATTGATTACAAAATGGGAAACTTGATCATGGGTGTCTATTAAAATCTTCTATTTCCTGGTATTCTCAGTTGAAAAGACATCTTGCACAAGTTTATTATTTCTTATTGTGTTTTTTTTTAACCTGACTTCTACTGAGTTTTATGCTATGATTACTCATACAGAATGAATATTGCTGATCACAAATTCTAAATTTTTCAGTGTTGTTCATTGTCAACAAGTCCACATGTGATAGTGATCTATCTAGGACCCCTGATTTTTCAATTATCTGTTGAAACCTTTTTCTTTAAAGAAATAATTTTTTGGCTATTTTGTGTGGGAATTAACTCCTGAAAATAAAATCTTCTTCCTGGGTATTAGTGAAGTATGAATGATTCAATGCTTTTTGTCATTTTTGATGTAAGTATAAGATAACTTTTGACAATTCAGTGGAAACCAATCTAGCAGTACAAATAATTGTAGGTGATAATACTTTGGGGGCTTCCAGAACATAAGTTATGGTCTCCCAAAATTTGGCAACTTCTACACCTGAGGCTACCGGTTCCTTAATATCAGCAGTTGCACTTTGTTGGACCAATCTGCAGTAGGAAAAATATTGTGAGTTCTAGGTGTTTGCGTGTGGTAAAATTCTGGAATCGAGAGTTCCAGCTGTAGCAAGAAAAATATCAAAGATATATTAGGTGACTGAAATTCTATCTGTAAAAAGTGTGAAAAAATAGTAGGGAAAGCAGTCTCTGTTGGTGCCTCACTCTTGTGTTTCACCATTAATGGTCTAGCCTCTCAGAAAATCACAAAAAGAAGACATTGTCTCACCTAGGAAATGAGAAGTGTGGCATTAACATAAATAGCCCATAGTTTTCAAGTGCCCCTTGTTGGCAACTTTTTGTTCATTTTATCATGAACTTTTAATGAGCCCCTTGCATTCGCATCTCAGGTGTGTCTTTAGGTTTGCACCTCAGACATTAACTTAAATTTGCCCCAATCACCTTCTAGTATAGGAAATTCTGTTGGAGCTTCTATGGCTGAGCAAATCAAATTTAGTGCAAATCTGTTAGATCTCTGGACACAGACATGGCAGAAAATGTGAGAGTAAACCAACCAACAAAACAAGTTTCCTCATGTAACATTTGACCCTTGAATAAGGACGTGGCCTGCCGTGACCATTACCCAATTATTAAGAGGACTCTCATGATGGAGTGGCAATGGCAGTGGTCAGTGCTGAAGAACAATAAGCTCAGTATTATAAAAAATAGTACACTGCCATGGATCTGGTCAACCCTTATCTCATACGTATTGTAGGTTTTGTTGTGCCAATTACGTACCTGCCACACTCAAATAACACAGTTACCTACTTGAGCATCGCTCACCTCTGATGTGTGACTTATGTCATG
>VOMN01112567.1:0-11838 GCA_014899125.1 Orchestia grillus | reverse complement strand
TCATTTTAAAATTGCTTTGCAAGAAAGATATTCCTAATTGCATGCATATATATATACAATGGTCAATACTGTGGAAGGTTATGAATCTAAAAATGAGGTATATTAAGGGTTCATGGGTGACATTGTCGTCTCTGATCTAATGGTTGGTCATTTCTATTCATATTGTATTTAAATTTCCGCCATTTCCAACCCACTTTTAACAGCAACGTTCGTCCTATACACACATCCCTAATAAACTGGGCCTAAACCACAGTTTTATTTAAGGTCACCTATTTACCCTTTAGCTCCTCTTATTTTACCCGCATTTACTGAACGCTTCATGGTGCATTTGCTAATTCTCTTATTACAAAGTAAGAAAGAAACTGATACCATGAGCTCACGTTGACCTCCTTAGGCAAAATCCTTTTCCTTGATGTAAAACTGCAAGCTTAGCGTTCCAGAAAAACGTTGTTGTCGTGCATGATAATATTCTATCACATGCAACCAGACTTGCCACGGTTTATTTGAGCAATGTGAATGCTACGTATAGAAATATTGCCCTTTTCTTTGGATGTGAACCCGCTGGGGAAGTCTGGGGTATGATTAACTGATGATCTATGTCGCTGGACAGCAGAACGGCACCAAAAATGGCCTGTGAATCACCATTACTACTGTTGATGAAGAAGTTTTTTCAAAATGATATAAAATTATTGACGTTTTTAATGGACTAAAATCCTTTCTTTGTTGGTGATCCCCGATAACAGTTATTATTATTTATTAAAATAAGTGACGCTGGTGAAACGAGAAAAGAAATTTAAGAAAGAATATCTTAGCACTAGTACTCAGTCCGCACTTAACAGCAGTCATCCCTTGTGTACTAACACATTGCCTAAACTGGGCACAAAATTAACTTTAAATAACCAAAAATTTTAGCTAGAAATTCCTATGTACGACCTCGACGATTTTTAGAAGCTTTTTTCACTAAATGTATCCCTAATTCAATTAACAGGTCTATATAGTTTTCGGAAATTTATTACGTAATTGTAAAATCTATTTTGCAAAATTCAGATCTATGATATTCTCTCTTAAATACTTGATTTCTCCACACATTATATCCTTTCTCTCGGCTAATAATTTTTCCAAATAATATTGTTTTTCTACCGTAGCTTATTAAAGGATGCGCAGGCTATCTCTCCAAAAATTTCAGTGTTTGTTCCCTTGAAAACGCAGGCTGCTTAAGCCTGCGAAAGCTTGGGAAAATATACCTAAAAGAACCCAGTTGATGTTTCAAAAACTCTCCTCATAACAGTTATTATGTACGCTATAAGTTGCTGGACTTAAAATATACATTTGCGCTCGTACTTGGGTTCATGTTTGTTTATTGAAAATAAATGTGCAATTATATTTTTCCAAGTTTGTCTTGAATTAAATTCATATTCGAAGTTTTGGGATATTGTCTAGAATGTGGTACAGTCATTACTACAAAGATTCACCAAAATGACCGATGTTTGTTTCCTTACAAAGCAGATCATTTCATAACTGCAGCTGAGCAAATGAAAAACATAAAAAAACTATCTGCTGGGATTTATGGACTTTCGAGACAAAATTTCCCGACTTGATGGAAAAAAGGATTTTCATATGATGTCGGAGCATCGGGTAATAACCCTTACCTTCGAAGCACACACTGATTAAAAAATCTAATCTGGAAGATTCAGAGGCCCATGGGCCAGGGGCATTTTTGAGAAATTTAGGCCTGCTGGGACGCGCAACCACCGCTCGGAGCCCTAATTGGTCTCAGTTTACTTCTCATCACAATCGCCGAGCAGCGAGGTCGGGAATTTGGGCAACTGCTGGGCTTGTGGTCTGTTTACTGGCCGCTGGCGGGGCTAATATGCAGCCTGACTTGCCGTCTTCTGACAGACTTGGGCAGACTTGAGGTGATTATTGGATTTCATTGTGTGTGAGTTGGTCGTTGTCATACCGATATGATGTGATTATTGGATTTCATTGTGTGTGAGTTGGTTGTTGTCATACCGATATGATGTGATAATTTGATTTCATTGTGAGTGAGNGGTTGTTGTCGTACCGATCTGATGTGATTATTTGATCTCTTTGTGTGTGAATTGGTTGTTGTCGTTCGGATCTTGGGTAATCATCCAATCTCTTTGTGTGTGATTTGAAATAGTTGTTGTATCGATATGAAGTGATCATTTGATCTTTCTGCGAATGACCTAATTATTGTCGTGCATATGTATCGGAGAGGATAATTTAATTCCTATTGGTGAACTGATTGTTGTCTTATGGATCTGAGTTGATCATTTTGTGTTTTTGCACGCGAACTGATCTAGGGTGTGCATCAGACCTCTCACTGTACGTATAGCGCACACGCGTATGTATAAAACTTCTAAATCTTTACTAAAGACGCGAGCTGTAGCCGCACCCAGAGCTTCCCTTGGGTGCCATCTTGGGTTCTTCTGAGGCGCACAAAGAACACAATGCTGCTAAGCACTTCGTATGTATGTTGCTGAAAGAGGGCTTCAAGGCATAGGTGTCCAGTGATTTTAGAATTACTGAAATATTTTCAAATAAACCAAGCTTGGAATGTCCAAATGAAATGCTTTCCAGATATATTTCTCAATCTCCTTTAATGATAATTTTAGGGAAAAACAAATGTACTTAGTAAATTCACCATGCTACAGTCATAGTCGTCAGATGTACTGAAAGTAATAATTTGTTTTCAGTAATACCGCTTGAAAAATGTTGTCTCAAGCAAGAGTAGGTATTTCCCGTGCTGCATCTAAGACCGGCATGTTCTCCAGCCATCATCAAAGGTGCTCGGTCGGTTGAACCCACATACTTTGATGCTCAATAAGCCACAATTATGTAAATTGTACATGAAAGATGATGGCATTGCCAGTCAAAAGTGTACCGTTGAAAGGATAAAAAATCCTTCAGTCCCTTAATCAACAAGGATTAGACAAGAACGCTCGCTCGGAAAAAGTTTTAACATAAGATTAATACGCTTCTTTCTCAATTTTTTACATGTGTTACTACAGAAAGGAATAATACAACATCTTTTTTCCATGGTTTGCTCTGCCCAATTACCAGCTCAGCAAGCAGCGGAGCCTTTTAAATGGCTCTCAAAATACTGACAATCTACTGACTATCAATTCTTTTTTTCCCTAAGTCTATAGGAACCGTTTCCTGCGAGCCACGTAGCTAAAATACACATTCTCAATAGTGTAGAAAGAAGCATAATATGAAATGCAGAAGTCAAAGAGTGAACAAAAAGAGTGCAGAAATAGTGTTTTTTAGTGAATAACATCTTATGTAAAGGCACTAAAACGGGAGACCAATTCGCCATCAGAAGTAAGGCAATTAAATTAAAGAAAAAATGACTGCTTCATCGAACGATTGCCATTTTGACCTGAGCTCGTTATGTTCCAACAACAGCTTTATTAAAAGTTTACTAAAATCATGCAAAAAAAACAGCTATCATCAGTCAACATAAGTAATAAAGCCTCGGACCTACGTTGCACAACAGAACTACCTAATTCATTCCGAGTTTGGTGTCGGTATTTGATTTAAGAATAAATGAAACAAAATATGGCATGTTTTTTCGGCGGGAGCTCGCGGTCCCGTTTCTAGAAAGCGCTGCGCCGCTGCCTCAGGGAGCGAAGGCACCGACTTAATCGAGGCATTTTCCGGATTTGTTTGCCATCCGGGATGCCGGACCTCCGAGGAATGATAAGCGTGTGCAAGTGTGTGTGTGTGTGCAACTGTGTGTGTGTGTGTGTGCTTTTTTGCTTCAGTGACGCTGTTTGGTGCTCGGATTATTTGAAACAAAGAAAAAATTCCTAGTCTAGAGTAATTTTTTTAAATTACTATCCTTCTCAGGTGAATCGTTTTTAAGGATTTGAAGAAATAACGTCAATTTCAGGATATACTTGCCAAGTAAAGAAGGGGGATATCCTAGAGAGAATTTCGAATGATATTCTGGGAGTTGCTGTAGTTAGCATTTGCAACGATGGTATGGTGTTGAGAAAAGTGAATAAAAACACGCGGCGCTGTGTTGAGGCAAATTTACTCAACACAAAAGAGACAGCGCGGCTACCTCTTCCTCTCCAATTTACTATGAAGAAAGAGCAAAGGAGGCCACTTTCAATTTTATGATTGTTTATTAAGAAAACCACAGGAGGAGATGCTGAACCTTAAAATTGAACGTTCTTGCCGTATAGGCCATTATCAACGCCTGAAATGGAAATTAAAATGTAGGTAAGCCTTAGAATATAACATTCAGTGTACAGTCATTCTTGCATTCGTTTACACAGTCATAACTAGTGAGCTGAAGTGATCTAAAAGAATATAGTGCAGTAAATAAAATGAAATATGTGTCCTGTTATTAAAAAGATTGTTTGCAGAAGAGAATATCAAGTTCCTCCGCTTCCGAGTTCGTATTATGTAATAAAGTTTCCAAAGAAAAATGAACAAATGCAAGGCCGAATATCACGTCTCTAGTTCCATCATATTAAGGTCACGTGCTAAGTTGGAAGTAGCTCAGCAAATACAAACCGACTTGTAATATCACCCAGGTCACCTGAATATTGTTATATTTATCTAATCAATTTAACATACTTGGAGAATGTAAATGTAAATTTACATCTATCAACTGACTTGTCTCATCATCCAACTTCACTTCTCAACCTTACAAAATCACTCAATAATATCAGTCCAATGTATTCTCAACTCCATGAACATTTCAAAGAACAAATGAAAAGGAGATAAAATAAGTGAGCTGAAAATCATCCCCCTCTTAGCAACTTCTCTATTAAGGATTTGATTCCATGATTCAAGAATTACCAGGACACTTATACTGCCTTTTTTATAAAACAACAGCATTGAGTCGACAGCTCCAATAAAATAATTCAGGTCATGTGCGCGAAAATGAATTTTTGAGCATCGTAACCCGAGCTGTTTTTATGAGATAGCGCAAACTGTCAACGAGAAAACAATTTCCTGGCATCAACGTTTATGAAATCGTGTCAGACTAAGTCAAATTTCCGCTTTGAAAAGCAATCGCGTCGGACGAAGAGCCTCTCGATTCGCTACATCAGCGCGTCGAGAATCTGTCGTCCTAAAGAACTTCAGATTTCTCATCCCTCAAGGATTACAAGCAAAGTAATCTTTGTCCTCGTGAAACATGAGGAATGCCTCTGCAGCACACTGAAAATTTAAATATTGACTGTCTAAGTTAAAAATCGTTTTTGACAGGAGACGAAGATGTTGTCGATGTAGAAAAGCACTTTAAACTTAAAACGCGATATTGGATATGTAAATGCTATTGAAGGAAGAAGAAGAATGGGAATAAGAAGAATATTTAAACATATTTGACTTTGACATGGCAAACACAGGCTGATAGTTAACAAGTCAGTAACAAACGCAAACCAAGGTGAATAAATAATTGTTTTTAGACATAGTCACAACATAATAACATAATTTCTGATAATCACAGATTTGTGATAAATAGATTTTTCGGCACGTGATTGAGAGATGCTTAGGTCATTTATTCAGGCTGTAGATATAACATTCAGGCTGTAGATATAAATCTTAGCACAGAATGTCAGGACGGAGAGTAGATTCAGATTTTTAATTAAATTTAAAACATAGGTGCCAAGAGTCTCATTGTTGACGTCAGAAAATAACAGTACGTATAGATTATTTGTCGATGAAAACTGTACTTTCGGCTCATGCATATAAATTATGAATTATGAATTATTTGTGCATATAACTTATGTACACATACCCGAGGCATAACATTAAGAGTATGACAAGAGCTGGAGCGTGTTTTTTTTTTGGTAACAGTAAGTTTGAATCATACATTTAGTTTGTGGATTTAGAAAGACGTACACTATAGGCGTACCATTAGGAATATGAGAGGAGTTGGCATGTGTTCCGTTTTTGTATGATTTTCCAAATACTGTTAACATAAAATCAATCGCTCTCATATGATGCACTTCCCAAATGTTCTTTAGTTGGATTCATCAGTTCGTTAACATGAAAAAATGCATTGACTTCCTTTAGTTCATTTATCGGGTGACTCTTTAATTAAGAATGGAAAAGTATACATTAACTTCCCTTAGTTCATATATAGAGTGACTCTTTAATTACGAAGGGAAAAGTATAAATTCACTTTTTTAGTTCATATATCGGGTGACGCTTTAATTACGAAGGGAAAAGTATACATTAACTTCCTTTAGTTCATACATCGGGTGACTCTTTAATTACGAAAGGAAAAATGTACATTAACTTCCTTTAGTTCATTTATCGGGTGACGCTTTAATTACGAAGGGAAAAGTTTATATTCGTGCAATTCTCTGCGCAATTTTTTTAGGGTTGTGTCTGTGCAAAATTGTAATCATTTCGAGACTCAAAGAGTTGAAAGCTGGCACAAATCCACACTGAATAAATTTTTAAGGGATTTTAGGATAAGCGTCGAGCAAAATGATTTCCGTTGCATCACACTCATAGTATTCCATTTTCAGATAACATTTCTTAAGCGAGGCTATCTCCGTTATCTTCAACAACTGAGGCAGAAGTGCAGCTTTCTCCGTTATCTCGGGTAGGTCCAAGTAACTGCGTCGCATAAATACCACTTTTTATTTTCATTAGTGGAAGAGTTTTCTGTTTTGTTCTTGGGAAGAAATGGGGTAAAAAGTAACTGACTTTTAAAAGGAACGATCCGCGTTGATATGCGTTTGAATTACGGTCGTACCACCAAACTGTGTTGAGCAAGAATAAAAAATAATCTCCTAATTCATTCACTGGTTATTTGTTTTATCGCCAATGAGAAATGCTATCTGTTGGAACAGCGCCATGGATATATATGGATATCTATGGATATCTACGGATATCTATGGATATCTACGGATATCTATGGATATCTATGGATATCTATGGAACAGGACGGAAAGCTGTGAATGATAAAAAAATTTCAACACAACCGTGGCTTCGTTCTGCGAAATGCGACGGCCATTCCTACGTCCACAAACGTAGGCCGAGTGGCGCGACTAAACGCATTTGTCTACAGCAGCACGGGATTCCAAAGAGGGTTTCATTCCTGTTTTAATGGCGCTTATGTATCTCGGGAATTCATAAGTCGTGTGCCCCGGGATTTTATGTACCTCGGGAATTCATAAGCCGTGTACCCTGGGAATTCATGTACCTCGGGAGTTCATAAGCCGTGTACCCTGCTAATTCATATACCTCGGGAATTTATGTCGTTGGCCTTTTTCAATTTCTCTGCTCAATAATGTGTCCGCTTCCCCTGCAGGTTTACAGATCCATGTGGCGCTACTGCAGCAGTCAGACATGCGTGACTCGGCCGCAGGAGACTTCATTCTCAGCGAATTAATGGCTCGTAAATTCACATTAATACTTTGACAGTTCGCTCCTGGACTTCATGTTTGGCCTCCTAATAACCTTCAGATCGTTTTTTGGGACACATCGACGTTTGAACCGTGAAAATGTTGCTGTGTTATGTTAGGATGTAATGATTCATTTATTTGGTATAGAGCTTGAACGTATTTAGGGCTATGAGATGGACTTTTTTAGGTAACGGTGACAAGCATTTAAAAAACGGAATAATGATATGCAACACAACTCTAAATTTTTGAAAACCTGAAATCACTGAATACCTGTATTATTTTCCAGTTGTTATTTCTTGGCTAACGTAAAAGCCTGCGTTTGTTCACCTTGAAGTGCTTGTTATTGGTTGTAAAGAATTAATTCGTGAAAATAAAATAATGAAAGTTCGTTCAAGAACGAATGTCCTTTAATGGATGGAAAAATTCAACCGAAAACTTTGGAATAACATCAGAATTGCTGCACGTCTGCTGGCCTGAACCTGTGCACTTTAGGAATGGTTCAAATGATGAACTAATGTTCATTACAAATAATTAACGGTGCTGCTGGCAGCTTCCGAGTTGTGTTTATAAATTCCCGAACTTGGCGCATAATCAATGATCTCATCATAAGCTTAATTAAAATTTCTGTGCTGTGAGTTTCTCCGTTTTATCAAGCTAGTTGTAAAAGCAAATTTTACCTAAAAAACTCAACACGAGGATTCAATACATGGTAAATGTGAAACAAGAAAGTGAACAAGAGAAGCAGTAAAAAAATCTGTACGACGGTCTGCAGTTAACTGCTTTCAGAAGCACTTGACACCCTCACACAGCTGGTCAGACAGACTCCAGAGCTCTACATACTTCTGAGTCTTTTGACTCATGAACACTCTAAAGAATCCCACTATACAATAATGGCCTAGTGTTACTTGCATGCTTGTTGTTTTGGTCCGTACATCTCTCTGTCACGCGATTAAAGATTTTGATAGGAGAAAATTCCGGGTCCGTATGTTTAACTAATCAGCCAGACTGTCAGAGAAGGCAGTCCGTATCAGTGATACTGCAGTGAACAATATTTCATGTCAGATTTACCGTTAATAAGAGAGAATCTTAAGTAATTATCATAATATTTCTCACCATTTTCGGCGGGGGGGGTCTAGTAGTAATATCTAAAACACGACATGGTCCTGATTCAGAGTATACCTGGTTATGGACAAGGTGTTGTAATCCGAATAGGACTTGAGCTCCCATTTTAATAGGAATAGCTGATCATGAGAAAAGTTATAAGAAGATCACGTTTTATTCTCCGAATAAGATCAGAATTCAAATGGAAATCAGAGGTTATCACTGATCATACGGCAAGTTTTTATTTCGAATACGCTAGAAACCCGTGAATCTGATTGTATTATGCGGTATATTTTCCTTCGTTGAAGAGCACGAACCTTGGAATTCGATACGTATTATGAAAGATAAACGTCTGTCTACATTGCGTTGTCTGATCACCAGAGGACGTGAACGAAAATTGTGCTTCCCACAACGTGGAAACGCTGTCAAAATATATCACGAAACATTATAAAAGATTCTTTCGGCGTCGACAAGTTTTCGGATTGGGTATCGAATAAAAATGGACGAAATTCGCCGTTCAGTCGCTGAACTGAACAGGTTTACACAAATGCAACAATGCCGGAAAGTAACGTTGAAATATCGGACGACTTGCCGTTCCCCCGTAAAAATAGCACGGCTTGAACGCGCTGCGGCTGAACTGCGACTCGGAATTTTCAGATGATTTTATTCAAAATTCTCGAGCGAGCAGGTGATTTTCAATGAGGGAATTCAGCGTAGGAAAACATTTTAGCAGACGACGGCGGGGGCCGGAATGCATTCAGGAGCGAAATGTATTCATAAGGAGCACAGTAAGCAATTCTGGAAGTGAGAGCAAGCGACAAAACGGGGCCGCCTCAGAACTGCATCAGAAAACGTGTTCTGGACGATGCCGTTTACGGGGACGGAACTTTATTCTTCATTTTGGGATGATGAAACACTTATAGTCGATTTGATGCTTTCTAATTTATCCGGTTGAAGGGGCTCAGTACGAATTATGCCTAGGAATACACTTTATTCACGAAGCAAATTTTTGTTTTTAGTGCAAAGGGGAAAATTGAAGACAGCGTAAAAGAAACATGAAGAGAGGAAAGTATGTAGTGAGATACGACGTGGTTTTGATGAGAGTTTTGTATCACTGAAGGAGTTGGACGGGCAGCTGATACATCGCTGAAGGAGTTAGACGTGCAACTGATGTATCACTGATGATGATAGACAGCCAACTGATACATCACTGATGGTAATAGACAGGCAAATGATACACAGCTGAAACATAGGCAGGCAACTGATATACAGTTGAAATAGATAGAAACGCAACTTTTGCATCACTGAATATTTACACTCGCCTTGTGTTAGTGTCTAGATTTTCTGTATTTACTTAATGATTTCATGCAATGTAAATTTCCGCTCTCTGGCGGCATGAAACTTGGATAGTAGCCTAAAATGGACTACTCGGTCCACAACTGTTGCCATTTCTGTTTTATTCATTTACGTAAGGTGCACTGAAAGTTGAACTTGCTGTCACAGCTTATAGAGCTTTGTAACACTTCCTTCCAAAAGTGAAATGAAATAACATAAAATAGGAACTCTGCCTCTGTCGCAGTGGGGACGGCGACTGTGACTCAACACGCATGCATTTTGTTCAGAATTGAACATATTTGTTATTGAAATTCGAAAAATATATTTTTGGGTTAACATTAGTCCTCGGTGTGCTGGGAACGGCACGCTTAAAAAGAAATTCGTATAGTAAATGTTAATTAATAATTTCTAATGATTGTGCGTTCAATTTATATTTGGAATGTTTTTTGGGCACTCATTTGTGAATATTTTATGAGACAAGAGGTCTTAAAGGACTGTCGCCTGAGGGCAGCCCTGAGCGGTGAAGGGACAGGTGCCCCCCGCCTCTCGACTGCTGGACTGTCAGGTGTGATGTGTACGTGCGGGTATGAAACGCACACGGTGATGTGATCGGCGTGTGGAGAAATGAACATGGAGATATGATATGAATATGGAAATATGATATGAGTATGGAGATTACATATGTACATGGAAATATGATATGAGTATGGAGATTACATATGTGCATGGAAATATGATATGCACATGGAAACATCATATGCCCAAGAGGTATGATAAGTATATGGGAATATAATATGTATATGGTGATATAATATATATATGAAGGTGTCATAAGTATATACACATGGAGATATGATATGTAAATGGAGATGTGATACGGTCATGGGAATACAATATATACATGGATATATGATACGTACGTGGAGATACGATATGTATATGAAGATGTGATATGTATGGTGATTTTTGATGCCCTCAAGGCTGAATTTCCAATATGGAAGTCAGGTACATAAATAAACTATCGACGTGTTAAATTCATTCGGTCGAGTATTACAGTGTAAATATAATTGGATCCATGCATTTAAATGTTGTACTTGACAGTTGTGTAACAGTCAGCCCTGAGCTACTTCTCTAATAAGTTAGATCCTCATCTTCATTTTTTCCTCACTGCAAATTACTGTTTTTGTCATTGAATTTTAACAAGAACTTGCGCTCAGCAGGCTTTAATTGCGCTCAGTAGGCTCTACTTCTTATTTCTACGGCATGTTCTACGCTTGAGAACCTACTGTCGCTTCGCGCATTAGCTTATCTCTCATGTTTAGACGCTTGCAATCTTCTAGAGATTGAAGTTTGAAGTCGGTTGAAAAATGTTTTCAGAAATTGATGGAGATTCCACAAACCGTGTTTGTGCTGTTCCTAAGAAATAAAGAATAGAAAATTAACATTTCGATTAATGAGTGTTTCGGACGACAATCGCGACTGTGTTGTATTTTCTGATAACAATCACGACTGTGTTGTATTTTCTGATAACAATCACGACTGTTGTATTTTCGGACGAAAATCAAACCTGTTATACTTCATTATGAATTAAAATTATTACAATGAATAAAAAAGAAATCACGCAGTCGATCCAAAATGATCTCAAGTAACACGAAAGAGGATTATTCCTTAGCAAAAATTTCTCTACTTTCGTTAACTGAAACTTTGCCATTTCGTAAGATGTTTTTCTTGATTTGAGAATTGATCTTTTCAAGAATTAAACTTCGTCAAATCTTGTTAGCTTTTAGCGTAGGGAAACAGGAATATTTAGAGCTTGTATTACAATTTTGTTCGCTCAACATTTATCACACTGGACGCACATGAGTTTCCGGGTAAATTAACTTTTCCTTTAATCGTCCGACGTTCCAGTCTACCAGAACAGCTCTGTGAGCACGGACTTCATTTTAAACAGAAGTACTCTCCCGTAGTAACACAACTACTCTCCCGTAGTAACACAACT
>VOMN01112564.1:0-24137 GCA_014899125.1 Orchestia grillus | reverse complement strand
TTAATTTCCATGGACTTGGGGAAGATTTAATAACATTGTTTCTGAAAGTGCCAAGCTCGGGCACTGCTCAGTCGGTTCTGCCCCACCCTGTATTACCTACTACTAGCTCTGCAGAGGAAAAAAAAGAAGGTAAACAGAATAGTAGTGCTAGCAGTAGGTAGTAGGCCGTTAGCAACAGATATCTTTGAAGATAGAAAACTTCATCTTCAGAATCGTTATGCTTGAAGCAATGTTCATTAACTATTTGATTACCTGCGTGTCAGAGATAAGTATTTTTCCGCTAGTTTCCGTTGAGAAGCCATTGGCGTTTTCATATGGTTTTCCTTTGAATTTCATCCTTACTGCTTATCAGAAAATTTTAAATTAATTCCAGTGTGATTTTGGGATAAAATTTATTTAGAATCTGTGCAAAGTTTCCAGTCGAAAATCCAATTTTTATAGTTAATTTTGACGCACGTGTGTCACGTGACAGGATGACAAGTACAAGTATGTACGGGTGCCAGTCGTGAACCCAAACAGCGTAAGTGTACTGGATTTTAAGCGATAGTTCAACTCACTTCGGTTATTCATTAGTTACGTAGATGGACTGAAAGTAGAAAAAAATGACAAATCAAAATAATGAATATTTTTAAGCATCTGAAAAAATGTTGTGACTGAAAATAACTTTTCGTTGGATGTTAAAAACTTCAATATGGGTTTAATGGTACACTCGAAGAATGTATTAATGTAACTGTTAGCAATTATGTAATCTATCACTAAAAACGCATTTTCCGCACTAAATTGCACAACCACGCACACCCTCACAAGCCGACGGCCGCTGCAACACTGAGCTCACGAGTGACGCTGTACCATGATTCATTGAAGTGTCCGTCTGGTTTCATTTCCGTGTATGCCTATACTTTTACAGGCATGAGTTTTCTTATACATGTTTTTTTAAGTACATAGGAAATTAATCAGCTATCAGGAAACAGTTTTGGTAGTCACAGAACATCACTTGTCAATCATTTCGCTTCAGAAACTCGTATGTGGCTCTGAATCTTAGACCATTTATGCTATGAAAATACTTTTTGTAGCTTGGAAGTTTTAGAGTGGTACTCCCGGAAAAAATATTCCTTTACGCATGTGAACAGTTCTTTCAATTTTATTTGGTCGTTTGAGGTACTTTTTATGCTAAGAAGACTGAAAAAACATTAATAAATAGTTTAGTAAAATTTAACACAGTCCTATTTTGTTCCCTAAAAACAGAAATTCATTTAAGATATTGCTATGCAATCGACAATGAGTAGAATGGAAAATCTCAGCCCACAATGAGAGAGCGAGGAAATTTAAATCAAAGAATGTGGTGTTAACAAAATAGGTTGCAGCTTAAGAATCTCTTACCCCCCCCCTTTCTCACCGTAAAATGAACCATTTCTCTAGTTCAAGGTTCCGGCATCAGAACCAACAGCTTTCCACATTTTATCACACAAACTATAAACAACATTATTTATTATCACCAAAAACTTAACTTTGAGAATCATGTACAATACTCCTTCGATCAGAACAAACAAGATCGGCACCCGAAAAACTGATTTTGAAGTGCCTTCTTTCCTGGTGTGACCAACGCGCGTAAGCCGACCTCGCTTTTATTTTGCCATCTGGCTTTTACCTTTTTTCTGGCTTTTGCTTTTACAACTGGCTTTTACCTTTAGGAATCTGGGTTTTGCCTTTAGGAATCTGGCTTTTACCTTTCCTTCTGGCTTTCACCTTTAGGAATTTGACTTTTACCTTTCCTTCTGGTTTTTACCTTCAGGAATCTGGCTTTTGCCTTTATGAATCAGGCTTTTACCTTTAGGAATCTGGCTTTTACCTTTCCTTCTGGCTTTTACCTTTAGGAATCTGACTTTTACCTTTCCTTCTCGCTTTTACCTTCAGGAATCTGGCTTTTACCTTCCCATCTTAAAATGACGGCTCGCAAAAGTAAAAGTAACGTCCTCATGGCCTCAATCCAGCAATATTCTTCATTTCCAACTCCCACAAGGCCGCTCAACCCTAAACTTGGCCAAGTTTTCTGTCCCGGGAAGATCTTTACCCCCTTCACGGCTGAGCAGGATTTCGGGCTCAGGGTTTGATGGAAACTGACGCTGCGAGGAAACTGAGCGGCGCTGTGAAGTAACTCGAGGCTCAAACTTTGGACTACTTGAGGTATTTTTTCGAATGGCAGCGCAGTGTTGCAGTTTTTCCCTGAAACAAAATGAGCCTCGACCGAGTTTTTTGCTTCTGTAAGTTCAAGCTTCCGTAAGCGAGTAAAAATGAGCTAAAAATATCGTTAAATCGTTTTTAGATGCACAAAATAACTCAAAGATATGTATGTAACCGTTACAAACAGTCTGCAGCTTCATAGTAGCCAAATTTTACAGATGGCTTCGCAAAATTAAATTGGGATTTTAATGCTGTTCAACTGAAGTCTAGAGATAAAATGTTCCATTTAAAAACTTAACTCTTCTCGAGTAAACTATTCCGATTAAGTTCTCTTCTTAGCACATAAATTTCAACAAGTCGGAAACGCGTATCGTAATTTTGAGATTTTAATTTTTTGACTCAAGTGTTTTCCATTAACAATGGATGTCCTGAAAACCTGAAAAAATTATTGTTATTAAAGCGATTAAAAAGGTATATTTTTCAGAGAAAACTTCTCGTTGCAGTAAGCGCATTAGCTCCATAAAACTGCCAACATAACTGCCACCACGCTCCTCAATTGCCGCTTTGAAACCGCTGTTCAAGATTTAATAAACATTTCCTTATGAGGGCCAAAATTCTCTGGAGAATTTGTCGAACTGAACAACTCGCAATAATTTAGGAGCACTGAGATCCTCATCACAGCTGAACTTCATGCTTCTTCAGTCGTCAAAAGATAACAGCTGCGTAATGTTGCTTAGTAGCGCTGTTGGGGAGACAGTTAACGTAATTAGAGCGTAAGTGTATATGGTGAGATGGACCCGCACGCCTGCGCTGTTCTTCCGTCTCTCTCGTTGAGCTTTATGATCAATGGAGCTAAATTGGTGCCGTGTATTCACGATAACTGCCGTTCCATCACGATTGGTCACGACCCATTTCTGCCCGGCGTCCACGATTACTACCCTGCTTTCACGATTGCTACCGTGTCTTCACGAGTACTGCCGTGCCTTCACTATTGCTGCCGTGCACTTACGAAACCATGAGTGATGCTCAGTGAGTCTGAGATCAAAATCACTCTTGCTTAATTGCGCCATTGCCGCTGCCGCTCTCAGCCCAGCTGCGCTCTGAGGGAACAGTGCCTCATATTGTTGGATCTGCGACGACGCCCATTGCTTATTTGGACATCAATTTTAATGATTCTAATTAAAATTTTGTCAATATTTCGTTGTTGTGAATAAAGTAGAACGTGAGCGATTCCCATAAACTGAGCAAATAATGACGAAAATAGTCATTTTAATTTCCTAGTCCTGATCAACATAGACTCAGCAACCGTCTAAGTGGTTCCCTCTCTTCTGTGCCGGGATGAACGTTAGAAGGATACTGGGATACTGTTACGGGATGCAGGGATGCTGTTACGGGATGCAGGGATGCTGTCACGGGATGCAGGGATGCTGTTACGGGATGCAGGGTTGCTGTCACGGGATGCAGGGATGCTGTCACGGGATGCAGGGATGCTGTCACGGGATGCAGAGAGGCCATCACGGGATGCAAAGAGGCCATCACGGGATGCAGAGAGGCCATCACGGGATGCAGAGAGGCCATCACGGTTCACTTAATATCAGTGCTGTGCTAGGCATGTTAGCGCAGGAACTGGCTTATTGCCCGTCACTTGAGACAGGCCGGCTCAGGCAGGCCGGCTCGTGGCTCGATATTCCCTGCCGGCAATGGAGACGGATGGCATCCGCTCGCTGCAGCACCTGCAGGCACCGGCCCCGACCGCACTGAATCTTGGGTAAAGATTTTTCCCGAGTCACTGCGTGTTATTATCAAATAAAATTTAGAGGCAAACGCGGCTGTTGTCACAGAAGCACGGAACGGTGTTCGTGGCACCGAATTTCGACGACTTTGACGATCCCTGATGTGAAAAATCCTTCGCCCGCTGCTCTGAGCAGCAGGGAAGTTGTTGAAGTTGTTGAGTGAGGGACAGTTTGTGAGGAGGCTTTAATGCGCACAGCGCATGTACGCCATGTTACACACATGTTACGCTTCAATGCGTACAGCGCATGCACGATTGCTTCACGCATGTTACCTACATGTTACACGTTAATCCTAACAACGTATACACAACATGTCACCCGAGAGTCTCTAGGTTTGCTCTAACGGTTTGACCACGAAATATTTTTAAGCAACAAGGTAAGATAAATATATATCTCTGAATAAGTCTTCCTATACTTGCGCAAGGCTCACAAATAAACCTTGTTAGTCAATGAGTGAATATTGATTTTGAGGGGAGAAAGGAGGTGCTGCCGATGGTGACCCTTTTTAGAAATTGTGAATTTATTAAGAGCATCTGCGTACACTCGAACGATCTCCCACACGCAGGGTCTTGCCAAAAATCGTGCCGGATTCGGTACTTTAGCTCAACTGTAAATTGTACAGGCTATTCGAATTTGTTTGAAAATTATCTATTACACGCATTGACAGCTATTGATCTATTAGGTTCTATCCTGACTAGTCTTCAGGCGTATTTGTTGCTTGTTGAATTAAGAAAAATATGAAACTCTTCACGCGGGATTGAGATTCAAGCTAAACAGCAATAGGAGAAACGAAGCGAGGATGATTTTAATGGGTTTTAATTCTACGTTGCAGTTCCGAGACCCTTGACAGTGGGATGGCTTGCAGAAGCTCACAATTAATTAACACACAAGCAAAACGACTTCTTAACTCGAAAAAGAATGATTTTTTGGTTTTTATAGTGAGCCATGTGAGTTAAATCAAATTTCGTCGCTAAAATGGACATTTGACGCTCGACGTTTCGTGGCTTTAGTTAGATGGAACATAGAAGCGTACAAAACATTTTAAATAGGAAGCTGAAGCTAGAAAACTGAAGCCAAACTCCAGCACACTCGAGACGGCAATTTTCGAGCTGCTAAGAAACCATTCATTCTCCGTGACTGAAAGCTGAATTAAATATTAATGGCGCGAATTATTCCACGCAATGAAGCATCTAACATGAATTTAAAAGTCGGAAGAAATGGCGTAGAATTAAATGGTCGTCTGTTGGAGACTATATAAGCGTTTTGGCAACCTTGGGGTGTATATTTACTGTTTGTTGTCAATCTCAGAACACATGTTTGAAAATACGTTAATATTTAAAATGTAAGACCCCAAGTATACTTCCCTCTTCAAAACTGACGGGACTTATGCGAGGCTTAAGTTAATTTCTTGGAAATCTGGGGAATTTCTTGACTTCTTAGGAATTTTACTCTCAGCTGGGTAGGATAAAAAAAGGATTAATGTCACAACAAACATCATATGAAAAACAAACCTTTCAAATTTTAGGAATACCATCTGCAGTGTTCTTTAATGCGAGACTAATGCGTAGAACAACGATAAACACTCACCACGTTAAAAAATTAAAGTCCGTAAGTAAAATTTAGATAATAAAGTCCATAAGTAAAATAAAATGAAAAATTGATACCCACAAACCCTAGGAAACAATAGACAGATTTACCGCCGCTCCTCGCTCATTCATGAACAATGCGTGAGGATTTGGAATTCCGAAGGTCCGGAGCGTTTTGGGCGGAATTAATTATACTAAATTTTGGTGTTCTAAAACTATGGTCTTCATTCTCTCGACGTTCCTTAAGCTGCGTTTTTACGTGACAATAAGGTAAACATCGGAGCTATAATTTAGTAGGATTATTTTCCGAAGGAAGCAAAGATTTCTCTTGCAAAAATATTTTACGCAATTTAAAAGATCACTGGACCACCGCCATTGAACAACGCTTTTGAAATGATATTCTCTTCTCTCGCCTCCATGCCTTCGCTGGTGCAGGCAAGAGAAGCCCTCACAAGCCCTCGGAATGTGAAGCCCTCGCTTCACATTCCGAGAGCTCAAAGAGAAGCGCAACATGCTTCATATTTAACAAGCGTCGGTCATTGTATAATATAATCAACTTTCCGGCTGTGGCGCTTGGCCGGCCAAAATGATGAATAATAATAGATGGCACGATTAAAAGTTACATTGGGTATATTGTTAGCACTTTTGCACAATATTTTTTTAGAATTTTTTTTTCATCTTACATTAACTTTATTTTTATTTTAAATTAATTAACCACAGTATGTGCATCATAACACGTGCACCAAAGTGCGTGCACCCCAGTACGTGCACCCTAGTACGTGCACCCCAGTACGTGCACCCCAGTACGTGCACCACGGTACGTGCACCAAAGTACGTGCACCCCAGAACGTGCACCACGGCACGTGCGTTCCAGTTACCGGCAGGGCAGGCACGGAGAAGGGTACGAGTCCGCCGAACTTTTCTCACACTCGAACGTTTTTCTTAACCTTATGTATCCTAGACGTTTAAATAATTTTTAAACAATTATTAGAAACTTAATTCCATTATTTACACTTAACTTGGATTATTTTAACTCTTCGATGATCGATTTTAATGATTAGTGTGTTCAGTTTGCGCTGAGCCAGACGCACAATATTCCTTGGCCTGGTGTTCCGAGAGAGTCTAGATGGTTCTCGAGCTGAGACGGTCTAAATTTATCTACGTTGTACTAACATTCTGATCATCTTGTTATTTGCTTGCTATTAGCCGCGTACATTTTTCTGTAATAACATGGGGAAGTAATTCGAAACAGATCTCTCAATATATTGATAAGGCTTTTCTATCGCATCATGATTGGGGTTCATTGGGACTCAAGTGAATGAATTATTTTTTCTGACTTTGGATGGGTTTTAGGAAATAAAGAAAATAATTGGCGGCTCCAATGAGACTTAGAAATTGTAGCTCAACGGGTTATGAGGGCGGTCTAGTTGTGTAAAAATACCAAGCCGTATTGGGGCTAGACAGAGCAGTTCCAGTGGCACTGAAACGATCCTTGCGACCCAATTTAGCGAAGGATTTAATTCAACGTCCGTGCTGTTAAATTCAACCATCGAAATCGTGGTTCCTTGTCAAATCTCATACTCGTGGACGTGCAAAACGTCCACCGGTAAAACTTACAAATCAATCATACTTTGTATGATTTTTTTTTACCGGGTTCAGGCACCGATTTCGTGACTCGTTTGACTCGTGTTTTGATGCTTTCGCTTTTTCTCTCTTTGTGAAAAAATTGTCCATAATGATCCTGCGTGGATGTGAAAAGTCTCGAGTCTCTATTAAACAGTTTTTAATTAATTTTTATGGCTGTTCCGTTTGCTGTTCAGGCAACAGAAATAACGCTAAAAACAATCTTCGAAAAACTGAAGTTGAATGTGAAGAATTTTAAATTACGAGCAAAAATTAAGGGATTAATACGGGATTAAGAAGACAGCGAGTTTCCTTTTGACAGTCGTCGCATCGTTGCGCTGAGCATTCGTTTTTTTGAGGATTTGGTTGTGTTTGTGAAGGAAAACGAAGATCGATCGAGGATAGGAGTCCTCGAGGATGGGCGAACAAAGATCTTATCGAGGATAGAGCAACCAAGGATAGAACAACGGAGATGTAATCGAGAACAGACTTATTAAAGATAGACTAACGAAGATCTAATCGAGGATGAACTTCATAAGGATGAACGAACGATCTAACTGAGGAAGCACCCCATGGGGATGGACGAGTGAAGATCTAATCTATGATAGACTCGTCTATTACATCTTCGTTATCCTGCCGCAACGCAAAGAAATCGTAAAAATAAAAACTCATTTCGAATTTTTAACCTAAGGCACACTATTTAAATTCACCATGATGAGAAAATTTCCGTGAGCGATTAAAATACATCGCAGAATATCAACTGATCATCTTGGAGTTTTTTGACAATATTAATTGCCAATGACGCTTGGTTTAGTAACGAGAATTTTTCTGCAGCATTATTATTGCAGCAAACTAGTGAGTTGCTGATCAAATTTTCTAATTAAGCGAAAAGTCCCCTGATACTTACACCTCTGATTTGCTTCACTAAAAATATTCTTCACACAAACGATTGCAGTTTTTATATCAGTTTTCAAGTGATTTTATTTCAGAAGCGTTTCAAAAAATAAAATATTATTTACATCAGGGTGTCCCATCTTCAGTGAGAGCGTCGTACTACGTGAGACTGATTTATAAAGTCACGCTAGGATGATACCGAATAGCACTTACACTGGATCTACGTGCACGTACACTTACAGGTGTAGCACTAAGCTTCAGTCGGGCACCGAGCTAGAGAGAGCTAAGCAGATCTCTCCGGTTAGCATTAGACCGATCGCGCCCAGTTTATACACACAGCGATTATCGAGAAATTCTTATGAGCAAGTAACAAAAGTCTTAAAACCGCAAAAACTCGAGTGGCCGTCTAGCGAAACAGGAAAGTTTGATGAAATTAAACCTGTTTCATCAACGAGGACGTTTCCCTGAAAGTTGCCTTAGGTGCAGAGCGGATTACTAGTGGCTGCATTGATGTTGCTAGTGGTAACATTGATGTTGTTGGTGGTTACATTGATGTTGCTGGTGGCTACATTGATGTTTAGTTTGTAAGAAGACAAGAACTCTACATTCATCCGTGACTGGACCTAAGAGAACTGGTCCCCTGCAGCTCTCCCCTGCAGCAGCTCGCTGCCAGGCGTGCAGTCTGAACACGAAGTAATGACTAGCGTTCTGGCCAGCACACAGACTAGCATCTAAACTAGTAAACAGACTAACATTCTGGCTAGCACACAGACTAGCATCTAGACTAGTAAACAGACTGGATGGCTAGACGCTGGACGGCCCTCAGCGGCATTCAATTTCCGGGCGGCGACGCCGAGGTGAGACTCTTCTTTCTGTCGTCAAGCGTTGTTGACACCATGCAGACATGCAGACGTACAGACATGCAGGCGTGCAGACATGCAGATGTGCAGACATGCAAATGTGCAGACGTGCAGACGTACAGACATGCAGGCGTGCATACATGCAGACGTGTAGGGGTTCAAGCATGCAAATTTGCTGACAGTTCGACATTTAAACATGCCGACATATAGACATGCCGACATATAGACATATAAACGTATAGTTGTGCACATATAGACATACAGACATATTGACTTAAAATCATACAGACATACAGACTTGCGAACATAGTGACATATAGCCTAGCAGACATACAGCCACAAACATACACACACAGGCATGTAGACTTACAAACGTACATACTTTCAAATATACAGACATAAAAACATGCAGACATACTAACATACAGACACACGAACACACAGACATACAGATCTATAAACGTACAGACATCTCCAGATATTTGCTCGAAAAGGGCGGGCAGTTTTGTTCCAGATTTCATTCATTCGTAAAGTCGGAATGAGGGAAGATTCCATTCACTTTCCATTCAAAGAGAGCCGTAATGACGCGATGCAACCCACTCAGGAGTTAGATTTCTCAGTTTAATTTGCCGAGGTGCACCAGAAATAAAAATCACGGTTTAATTAAAATTTAGACGACAATAGAAAGAACCGAGTATAGTTCGAATATATTTTATCTTCCGTGTTTACGTTTCGCTAAAAGACAGCAGCCCTCGCTGTATTGTGCTTCACAGTCCTGGGTGGACGGATGTTGGATGTTTCTTCAGGGACGTATTTCTTCAGGATAGCAGAAATTGATAAGAAAGAATATTGGAGTGAGCCTGAAATTGTTCGACAATTTTCGAATGCATATCAAGCGGAAGAATTTATACGGTAAACGTGAAACAGAAGAGTTAATATGTACTTTGATAGCCGAGTTTTTATTCAGTGATATAGGTAACCGGAGGAACTTTGTAGACGATAGTGACAATTGTGCAAATAATTGGTGGAACTTCATACGGCTATAATGGTGCTTCCATGATTTCAATAAATCTTCTTGCGTCTATTCAATTCTTCCTTAACGGATGGAATAAAATTTTTGACGTTTTTGAAAATTACAACATTGACACTTATTCAACTAAAACGCTATTCTTAAACCAGCCACTCGTGAAGAGTAACATTCGATGCCGGTTTGACACCATAACACGTGCACAACACGTGCACAACACGTGCATAACATGTGCATCGAAACACGTGCGCAACACGTGCATAACACGTGCGTTAATGGAGGGCAGAAAACTCATTTCATGTGTCTTCTTTTGTTCTTATTTTATTCATAATTTCAATTCATGGGACTGAGCTGGTTTCCAGGACCCGGTGGCACTCACCCAATAGACCTTTATCCGTTATCTCAATGATGCAACATCAAAGTGGGTTCCAGGCTTTAATCAAAGCTGATGCACTCCGCAAATTCCCTTTCCGTTGCATCTGCTTTTGGGTTCGTGGGTTCAGGCCAAATCAAATGATTATTGATGCGACTTTTGAGATACAGTGCAATATTTCAGGAACGTATAACAACCATTTTTGCACTGATTTCAGATTGATGTACCGTTTCAGATCGCTTGTGTAGGATATTCTCTAAAGAGGGAGTACAAATTGTGCTGAATCAAACACTCGTGAGAAACCACTTACAAACGGTGCTTAATATGTATTATACTTTGTCGACTGCGAAAACTCTTCGAGTGATTTAAAAATCGATAAAACAAAGGTTTTGATCTGTGAGACAGCATTTTGGGCCTAAAAAATACGAGTACTAGTAAGTCTGAACGTAGAATGTCGTAAATTTGAGGCTTCCCGGATAATGAATCTGTTATGTATATATGTATGAAAACGCTGGTGTTGGCTGAGCCTGGCCATCAGGTACTATGTATGAATCTTTCTCATGCGTAATTGCTAGTTTTTATTCAATTGAGACCTCGAGCAACGGTTACAATATCTCCTTTTGATGATGAAACTATCCTTGCGATGAAAATTTTGGTCAAGACCGTCGAGGACATTACCAAATTTCGACATAAATTTACTTGTGGTACAAAATCGATGTGAGACAATTATTACGCGAAATATGCTTGCCTTGTAGTTCATAACATGGCCCCCATTGAGGGTAAATATTAGAGAATGATCAGTTATGTACATACGACAGTACGACAAACCTCGTGCAAGCGCTGCGCTCCAATTTTTCTCCCCTCTCCAGGACTCGAGTGGCAAAAATAAGAAGCCATTGCAATTTTTCTCCCTTTTCCAGGACTCGAGTGGCAAAAAAGAGAAGTCATTGCAATTTTCTCCCCTTTCCAGGACTCGAGTGGCAAAAATAAGAAGCCATTGCAATTTTTCTCCCATTACCAGGACTCGAGTGGCAAAAAAGAGAAGCCATTGCAATTTTTTTCCTCTTTCCAGGACTCGAGTGGGAAAAATAAGAAGCCATTGCAGTTTTTCTCCCTTTTTCAGGATTCGAGTGACAAAAATAAGAAGCCATTGCAAGATCAGAGGAAAAGATTCTGAGATGCCTTGATCCAATTTACTTTCAAATATTATTCTATCAAGAAATAACAGTTTCACGCGTCAAACTCAATCAGTAGCTTAGGAACTTGAGTTACATAATTTCCCTCATGATGATATGCGTTACAGTAAGCACTTAAATTGTAAGAATTTAAATTATTTCGAGTTGATGCTCTTTAATTTATGATAATATCTTCTGGAAATTAAACCGTTTTCGTTAAAAAAGGATTTAAAGTAAGCTATCATGAAAAAAAATCATTTGCGAATATCTGCGTGCCGCAATTGCTTCACATAAGTGATGAACATGCAAAGGTGTCCGAACATGAGTGGGGGGGTCGTGACGCACCTCTCTAAGATCATGCAATCTTGCTCGTGTGATAAGCAGCAATTGACTCGTATTCGTTAATTTTGATGGCTTAACGCAAATTTTGTTCCATTTCTATTTACTTCTTAATGTGCTACAAACAACACAAAATGTTCAGGTTTGATAATAACAAACCTGACAGTATAATTCGCATCGTTTTAAATTTGACTGATAACGAAGCTCGTAAAGAAACTTTGAATTGTACGACGGGAGAAATATTCTGCGGTTTCAACAGGATTTGTTCGCGGCTTTCAATCACTTGATGCACCCACACAAACATTTCTTCCAGTATCCAATTTACTTTGTTCTCTCATTGTAGCAATGTAGGAGTGTGATACGTATCACTGTCGTGCTGAACTAACAAGGATCGTTTGCGTAGATAAACTATCGAAAGTTTTACACACATTCTGAGCAAATGAAGATAATAGACACACATTTAAAAATTCTGTATCAGAGTGTTGGTCCATTTCCTTCGCCTTTATTTCGAATCCATTTCCTAGCAAATTTCGCGATTGAATAATGCTGTGTTTGGGCAGCCTCGTAGAGTCCATTAGAGAGCGCTTCATGCCTCGCCGCTTTCGATAATTTCCAATTGACGATTTCCAGCGAATAGAAAACTTCAAGAAAAAGAAGCTCCGGCATCGCGGCCGGCCAACCAAAAGGAAATAACCAACGAGAGGAGCGGCCATTGTGGGCTTGCCAATAATTACCGAAGTCACTTTTGAGGTCACAGTTGCCCCTCGCAAGATAGCGGCCGGGCTGTGGTCACGCCACGTATTTTGAAGCGCGTCCTGCGGTTGGCAAGGTGAAATATTTTGTATATTTTACGCTCAATTGTTCCTTCGTCACGCACTCTTCTCTTTGTGCTCACTGTTCCAGGAATGCTCATTTATTTTAACTGCGACAGATCATTACAGACTTAACTCACTTGTCGCCGCCCTGTAACAATAGATAAACAAGTAGTTGAGTACTATAGTTTCATTTTTATATAGGGATTTAAAGACGACAGAATACTATGAGGAGAATTTTCGTTGCCTGATCTCATTGTAGTAGAAGGATCGAAATTAGTAAAATCGATCACCTTTCTTCTTCCGTTAGAGTAAGTTAAATGTACGATCACGAGCAGCTCGCGAGCTGAAATGTTAATGCTGCTCGAGCTGAACAAAATACATCGGCAAAGAAATTTGAAGACGAATACAGAACTCATTCTTCTAGTCATTCTACTAACATCGTTTCGGATGCATCAGAATTTCAATAGCATCGCCTCGGATGCATCAGAATTTACCAACGTTGCCTCGGATGCATCAAAATTTCAATAACTTTATCTCGGACGCATTGCATCAAAATTTCCTTTGAATTGTAGTGTTCAAAACCTTTAAATTCAATTCTTTATGAAACTTTTATCTCAATGACATGCGCGTTTCCTGAGCCCCGAATGCGCTCGAAATACTGGAAGATGTAAGTATGAACCAAAGCTTCAAAATCGTAAAATAAATGAAAAATTGTGCATAACTTGTGACATTGCACTTAGAGGCGCTTTTCACGAGCGCTTAAAGGACAGATCTAAAATAAAAAGCCTGAAAGTGAAAATTCGATCATTTTGAATAACATTTACAATGTCTGGAATGTTCATATCGTAATCCCATTACCGATACTCAATAACTAGAAATCCCATTCTTTTTAATTCTATTAATAATGTATGTAAGTCTTCCGTTATTAGAAATTATGAACATTACCTTGTACCTGAATACAATATAATTAATGCCAATAGTGTCTAAAACTGAATTTACACTATGAATACAATTCTAATATGCATTGATTAGCTTAAAGCAGCTATTTTGACAAATTCCTAAGAAGTTGTACCATATTCATTTCTCCACTTTAATCGTCTTTAACGCGTTCATTTAACCATTTTTGAGGCCTCCATGCGGTCATTTTTCGCAAAGTGGTAAATTTTAAGGGCCGGTCAGTCGTCCGAGCTCTCAGGCTCCTGCCGTACTTTCTTTCCGAGGGCCGCGGAAAAATTCGGAAGAGCTCCATTGAATTAGCTCCGTCCTTGCGGACCAGGAGACATAAATTAAACGCCTCGATGCTGGCAAAAGTCTCTGATGCATGAATGCAAAATGCGAGGTTTTTTCGTTGGAGACAAAGTAAGTTTCAGGACTTCCGAAGAGTGTAGATTAATTAGCTCAATTTGAGCGGCCGTGCGACCTGCTAGTCTGCTGTGTTAGATATTTGCAGAGGGTACATTAGCTGAACTAGCACTGCATCGCAGCAGTGAGGTAGACTAGCACTGAATTTCTGTAGTGAGGTAGACTAGTATTAAATTTCTGTAGTGAGGCAGACTAGCACTAAATTTCCGTAGTGAGTAGACTATCACAGTAATTACAGTGCAGTATTGAGGTAGACTATCACAGTAATTATAGTGCAGTAGTGAGGTAGACTAGCACGGAATTACAGTGCAGTAGTGAGGTAGACTAGTACTAAATTTCTGTAGTGAGTAGACTATCACAGAAATTACAGTGCAGTAGTGAGGTAGACTATCACAGTAATTACAGTGCAGTAGGGAGGTAAACTATCACTGAATTTTAAAGTTTGGTGGTGACGTCATATGTAACTATCGTGCGCATTTTTGGTAGCGTACACGTGCGCATTTTTTGAATTTCCGGACAAATTTGGGAAAAATTAAGATTTGATACATTCTTCCACGAAACCAACATAATATCACTTATTCGAGCTTTCTCTCAATATTTCAAAGTTAAATAACGAATAATAGTGTGACCTCCTTGTTACTTTCTCGTGCAGTTTCATAACAACAATTACAGCCATAAAATCAGCGAGGCACTTAATGCTTCTCCGCTACAATTTCATGAACAACAACTGTAATGTCGTCATATTAATAATTTTACGACTGCATCTAACGTTTCTCCGCTGCACTCGAGTAAACAACAATTGTAGGCATAATATCGACACAGTAGATAAAGGGAATATTTTTTCTAGCTTGATTAACCCCCTCGTAAATTTATTTGCTATGAAATGCCTTTCATTTTGCCTCAGCTTGCCACCCATCGCTCGATGGAACAGCTGTCGCCCCACACCCAGTAATTGGTTCCTCTTGTTGAGGGCTTGCGTGTCCGCCAGCCGGTTTTGAACCTGACGACCTGGACGATCTCTTTGCGGCTGCATGCGTCAAGAAGTTTGACCTGTAAGAACTGAGTTACCATCGAGTTGATGTGACAGTCATGCCAAAACTGCAGATTGAGGTTGCAGTTACTCGACTTCAGGTCTGTTTTTCTCACACTTTCGAAACTGAATCAAACCCTCGTTTCTTTTATCTCTTTTTAACAATATTTCACGAATGAACTTCGTAGCAAGGAAACGTATTTTTAAAAGAAGCCTGCAGTATATCCGTGCATCACTTTCTCCTTCTCCACATTGTTCAGTTTATTTTTGCAAACTGGTTATATGTGTATGAATTATCAAAGTTCAGAAACGAATGAATCTCTGCAACTGTAATTGAATTCAAACATCATGTAACTAAATTTTGTCCTTACTGATAGATGGATTAGGGCATTTCAGCATCACACGACAGTCAACACTGCGAATTGTTCTGGAGTAATGCCCTTTCAGCTTCAAAAACTGAATTTCTAGGAGAAACGACAATTCTCCTGCATAATGTATCCAGTTGTTAGCGACGCAAAAATCCGAAAGCATTTCAGCATGAAGCTTACATCCCAGAGGTACGTTCAAGATCTCAAACCGAACAAACAACTTCAGTGAGCGGAACGGTGCTGCTGTGCCGTGGTAAAACCTGCGCATCCAGCTATGCTTGCAACAACACACCGGAATGCTAATTAACATTCAAGACCTCAACGCATGCGTGCCTCCGTGTTTTGTGAGCTGGGAGCTGAGGCAAGAGAGGAGGGCGGTGCTCAAAATTTCTATAACAGGTGGGCTGATCGCGAGCAGTTTTGCTATGGTGTATTCCTAGAATATATTACTACAGAAGTTCAGGGTTCTGTGGTGCTATTTGTTTACAATAGATTTAGTAACTGAACCGAGGATTTACACGAGCAGTCATTATTGAATTATTGAATGGCCTATATCCTAAATGACTGGTTAAGTACAAACATAAGTACTTTCTTCAATCTTTTCATCAAATACGATATTCTGTTCTAGCAAACACGAGAGAATTTCCGGCCTCAAATAACTCAATAATAATAACCCCCTCGAGACTAAAGTGAGGCGTGTTTATCCTGTACATCTTAAATCAAGCAGTTTTTGAGAATCAGGGATCGCTTATCGTACTTCTCATGCAGCACCTTTGTGCACATGCCTGCGCGACGCGCGTTCCTGCAGGGCACTTTGAACTCTGTCGGTAATTCCTTTAACGCTGAGTTCGGGAGGCAGATGACAAGCATGGCTTGGTCATAGCAGTTCCCACAGGCGTGCCCAGCACTCGAAGCTGCGTCTCAAGCTCGTTGCTGCAATCGAGGGAAGCAAACCCGCGGCTGAGGGGCGTGTAAGTTAAGGTAGTAGGCCGCAAGTGGAGAATTCTTGTGCACCCAATAGGGCAGGCACATCGTCGTCAGGATGGGAGGGTGATTACCGCGAGCACGGAACCATAAGTGACATGATCGTCCCGCACGCTCTCATGCAGCACTTGTATGAAGTTTCATATATTATATGTGAAAAAAAGTAATAAGGGGTATTCGGTCGTGACACGGGGATCCACTAGTGAGGAAAGAAATGAGGCGTGTTGGAGAAATCCCGCTTAGGTTACATCAATACAGGAAAACTGACTTTCAGTTTGCTTGCTTTTGAACACGTATGTACTTTGTAAATAATAATTTTAAGCAAAATCAATGGAAATCAAACCGGCAGTTTTACAGAGGATTTAAATGGCCAATATCCTTAGTGACTGCCATTTAGAGGACCTCATAAGCCAAGGCAGCAGCAGAGGTACACGAGCTCGTCCAGGACCGGCCGAGAGCTTGGCTCTGAGGCCGTAACTCAATCTGTTTAGCGCACGACCACCTGCCAATGGCGCGACGAGTCAGTCTTTGCGAGAGAATTGTCGCACGCAAGCGCACGCGAGACCGTCCGATAATAATAGAGGCAAATTCGATGCAAAATTAGGGGAAAATTGATAGCAGCGTTCAGAATTGCATCCATCTCCAAATCGTCCATCAAAAGATGATTGTCTGCATTGCATTCGTAATAACTCCGAGAGAGCGTCAAGTAGAGACAGGCTGCTGTCCGATGGCACCAGTTCAGTGGCTGACGAGGAGGTCGTTTCTATTCGATATACAGGACAGGCAGCCCTGGCAAAGATATGGCACTTCACTGCTTAATAACAACTGCTGTGATATGGTAATGTCATGTACGATTCAACGATGTAGGGTTGCCACGGGATACGTTACATTGTAATGTTGACGAAGACTTTAATGTCAAACATACGAGTTAGGTTTGGCTTCCAAGTGGTCTAGGAAGATGATCCGCGTTTGGAAGTAACTATGTCACCTACTAATAATTAATGTTTTCCCGGAGATACATGTTTCGGACGTGATAACATAAGCGAGGAGCACTCTACATGCATGCGTGTTTTTTGGGCATGATGAGGCGAAATGGAAATGGACGTCTACGTTTTATTCAACGTATCTTGAGCGCTATTCGATGACGCGCTTAGTTTTTTATCGATTTGGGATTTTTGAATTTCCATTTCGGTGTCAAAGATGCATCTTCTGCGTTTCATATTCAGATTCTATCGAGAGGCAAAATTAACTTTTCCTGGTAACTCCAATTTCATCGCTATATTTTAGATCTTTTAAATGTTTCATCTCCTAACTTACTCCGCTCTTCTTTCATTTTCAGCACACCAAGGTCAGAGAGGGCTTGAGTGCCAGGTCGTGCTTGAATGAAGCATTCACAGTTCCTAAGCATATGGTTATCTCACATAAATGAAAAAGAATAATTGAGTCTCCAGTCATGAGCACCAATAATTGAGTCTCCAGTCATGAGTGCCAATAATTGAGTCTCCAGTCATGAGCGCCAAAAATTGAATCTCCACTCATGAGCACCAATAACTGATTCTCCAGTCATGAACACCAATAATTGAGTCTCCAGTCATGAGCACCAATTATTGAGTCTCCAGTCATGAACACCAATTATTGAGCCTCCAGTCATGAGTGCTAATAATTGAGTCTCCAGTCATGAGCACCATTAATTGAGTGTCTAGCCATGACCGCGAGTAATTGCCAAGATTCAACATTGAGCTGCAATCACAGGAGTGGCATAGAACAGGTAAGCCCAGCAAGCCTCGATACCGAGAACCTCTTCAGCTCTGATTTCCTTTCATCAGCGAAGAAACAGCAGCAGGATCTGGCCTGGTTTAAATGAGCAATAAAGAAGACTTAATCCAGCAATGATGGATGGCGAGCATCTCAATCGTACGAGTATTGGACTCTGGAGAAAACGTCAAAGTCCTTTTCTAGAAAGTTGTTTTGCTGGATGAAGTAACTGCCAAAATTATTCTCTTCCAGCTATCGTGACAGAAGTTTTAAAGTTATGAAAGCGACATGAAAATAAATTCATCATCGAATCCTAAAATGAGCTCTAAGATGAAATTCGCTAAAATTTCATGGTACTGGTATCAATGAAGCAACGTATCAACGTATCTTGAGCGCAAGTATGGCTTGGCTGAATAAATGCTTATGAATCAACTTAGTGACGAGAAGAGAAAATATAATAAATATTCATTTCAGTTTCCTAAAATTTGTTTCGATTGACAAATTAGTAACATCTAATTTAAAGTTCTTTTGAGCAATGCAAAATGAAACTATAAATAAATTATTATAAAGTGAGTAGCTATAACACAAAAACAATTTGATGAAAAAAAATTCAAGCTGAAAAAATGCAATATAGAAGAATATGCTGTTAATTTTTGATTCGTAACGTAGATATATCTGATATATGATAAACTTTCGATCAAATTCTGCGTTTCGCCAAGTACTCTTTATTTCAATATTCTATAAGCCTAATTTTATACTTAATGTCAGGAGTATTTACCGTAGAGTTTCTCATCAATAAACACCATTCGCAAGAATTTTTATTGCTGACAATGAGGTGTTGTTTCCTGACTCCTTTTATTGCAAAACAATGTGAAATACCCATTATTTCTACGAGAGTTTGCTTAGATGCTTTACTGGTTCAATTTTAATTAGTGAAATCCTACTGAAGCAAGCTGAAGTTGAAACCTTCTTAATCTCATCACCGAGAAAAAATTCCATCGTTAAAAAGTGTTTTTTTCCTGTAATTCAGTCATTAAGAAATGAGAACTTGTGGTTTAAGCCAACGAACAAAACAAAGGGAAAATTTTAATTCGTAGTGTAATTTGCGCAGCCGTGAAATGCCCTAAAAAAATGGATCGAACTTTAACGTTTGATGTATTT
This sequence comes from Orchestia grillus, assembly GCA_014899125.1. Lineage (NCBI taxonomy): Eukaryota > Metazoa > Arthropoda > Malacostraca > Amphipoda > Talitridae > Orchestia > Orchestia grillus. The sequence goes on along the minus strand of VOMN01112564.1, from coordinate 4,811 downwards.
ATGAAATAAAAAAAAATTCCCACATTCTTTCAGAGGTCTCGTTTCAACTCTTCACTCCAAATCGTTAATAAGTTATAACTTCTAACTTTTGACAATTTTTTAGGCGCTATCCAGGGTTAAAACCTTCACTAACACCACCGAATAATTATCCCCTCAAAAATAAAAGAATTACTTCAACTTTCTCTCCTTCGCAAAACTTCTCTTTGTAAAAATGATTGAAAATGTTTAAGGTATGGAATTTTCAGTGAACTTTGGTCGTACAGTGAAACTATAGCTCTAGTTTTACCCTCTGAACATGTCATAAGGAGCTCAACCTCCTTAAAAAGAAGGGCTCTAAGACGCCCCCTGTGGAGTGAGGGACATTCTCTACAGAGTAAGGGACATTTGCCACAAAGTGTGACATTCTCTACAGAGTGAGTGACATTCTCTACAGAGTGAGTGTCATTCTCTAGAGAGTGCAATTTCCTCTAAAATACATGTAGTAATAGGCATCGTCTATAGAGTGTCGTTTTACTTTGTTTTTAAGAATGGCATTTGTGACACGGTTTTGAAACACACGTTATAGACAGGAAAAAATATACACATTTGCTTGCAGTAGAGCAAGGTAAGCCCGGGCAAGTAGCTACGGGGGCACATGGTGAATGTTTACCGCTCCATTTCCCATTATCGATGTTGATCCTACTTCTCACATCTCTGCGCGCTTAACAAGCTGCTTTCGCGCGTAAAGATGCAAAAAGTACGATCGAAATGATTAACGGATCACGAAACGGTGCCCTGTCATATCGTGCCAGGTGTAACTTTCCACCCAGGCTTGCTCTATATTACGAGGTCTTCTTGTCTCCAAAAGAAGCAAATCAGCTTTGCGTGAAAAACTGAAGATGATGGCAATAAATTAATGCTGTTCTTACGGCCATCCATGGTTTCGATGTGATTCGTTTCAATTGAAAATAAGTCTGACTTGAATTAATTCAAAGTATGTATTCGATTAGTCAATAACTGGGTCACTTACCCCACCGAAAATGGCGGGACAAATGATGGTCAATATTCATAAGATGCTCTTTTATTTACGGTAGCTCTGATATGAAATAATATTATTTTCAGTATCCCTGATACGCACTGCCTTATCTGAGACTCTCGCTGTTAGCTTGAGAATAAGAACACGGGAATTTTTTCCAATCTAAATCTTAAGATCGTGACGGAGAGATTCACCGACCAAGCAAGCAACAACTGTGTGTTAGTATATAGTGCCATATGACATAATCATATTACTTCCTTCACACTCACTTTTGAAATGACATTATTTGGGCATTAGCAAGTGATATTTTTGGAGATACGACAGTTCTCCTGCATAATTTAGTCAGCTAACTTCTGAAACTGCCGGGTAAATCTACCGCAAAGCACCGGTTTTATTTTTCCACGTCTCTTTATTTAGATGCCATAAAATACCTACTCGAGAAAATAATTTTCCCTCCTTTCAAACAACAAAAAAGTGGAAGACTACAATGCGGAACACCGCAGTGCATATTTTTCCTTGTTTAGTGTCTTTCGCTTCAGTGTTTGTTCCGATGCTGTCCCCTCGCGGTTCCAGGACCACCATTGTCCTTTTCTTTGTCTCTGTAGTTTTTTTTCAGTTGCACCAAGGGTGGATCACAGCTCTAAAAGTATGAACTCCTCCCTAAAGACACCGGTAGATATTTTTACTTGAAAATACGGGAATGAAAACGTTCAGAAAATCTAATACCTGCCATCAAAATGCCACGGCGGTGTCAGGACTATCATTTCGACTGATACCCTCAGATATCCAGGGCTACCATCAGGACTCTCATCAGGAGTCCATCTGGACTGATACCCTCAGATATCAGGACTATTGTCATGATTATCATCAAAACTAATACCCTCGGATATGAGGACTTCCATCAGGAGTGCATCGTGGTGTGAAGACTATGATTGTCTTTTTCTTTGTCTCTGCAGTGTCCGCTGGATCAGGATGGAATATCGCTCTGGAAGTATGAACTTCGTCCCAATAATGCCGTACGAAAATTCTACATAGAAATGAACGAACCAAAACGTTCATAAAATCCTTAACCTGCCATCAAAGAGCAACGGCTTCTCAGTTCAACACTTTGAGTAAGTTTCAGACATAAATTACGAAGAAACCGAGATAATTTTTTCGAACGAAAGGTTTTGTTAACTTTTTTTGTATTCTGAGCCAAAAATAGCTGACCGAAATTTCTGCACGTAACCTTACAACCCGTATCTCATTTCTGTAGTCATTTTATAGTATTTTCATTTCAAATTTCTTTTATTTCATTTCACTTGCATTTCACTTTCACTTCAAATGTCATTTCAAAGCTGATTTATTCTAAATTGAAATGAATTTATTTTAGATGTAAATAGAGTTACTACTTGCGAAGAGATGTAGATTTCATCAGAATGAAAATAGATTAGCTCCAAGTGAGAATGAGATTAATTCAAACAAAAATAGATTTAATTGAAATAAAAATAGAAAGAATAGAAAATGTATTACCTACAAATCAAAATGAAATTAAGCTTAACAAAAATTAATTTGTTCATAGCAAATCATCATAAATTCAAAATTTGTTTAAAACGAGTGCATGATGTATACTTAATCACTATAACAAGATTTCAAAATATTTTAGAGTAGAAGCATATAGATTCTATACGGTTATAGAATTATACTTATAAGTTGGGATATTCTATGTAAAGAGATATAGAGCGTTCCCAGTTCTGATGTACATCTTTAGTTATTTTTATGCTTTTGAGTCTGGCATAAGTTTTCTCTGGTAGGAATAACTAAATGCTCACACAAGAAGGAGTTACTAATGTCCACGAGGAAGCAAACCAATTCTAACAGTTTTAATAAAAATTTCTGAGCAGATGAAGAAAAATTACAGCCTTCAGCTGCATTCTCATTTGGTGCAAAAATTCTTGGGTGTTGGTGGAAGGTGCTTGCTGTCCTTTCACAATCGTTTCAAAACATTTTCAACTCGAATATCGAAATCACGTCATAGAATTATCAGTTGTACTGCTATACATATTAAAGGAAAGTATGAATAAACTCCTTTCAACAACATTTGAGTGATGTCGTTCACACACGTGGTCACACCCTGAAGAAATCAGCACGAATTTCTGAAAGAAAAATTAACTGTAGCCACGCGGTCACTCTAAGTGGAATACGGTTAACACAAATATTCCTGAGACAGGCTTCAATTCTGGCCGTTGCAAAACGCTGTACTTCCGAATGGAAAAATTAGGCACACGGGACGTTGCTTGGCGGAGATGCGGAGGCGTCCTGCAACGACGGGAAATATTCTGAACATTCTAAGCCCCGGCTTGCGGCAGCGTTTGAAGAAATTTCTGTTAATATCATTAGCGAAAATGCGACTGTAAGCTTCTTTGACAAATCATTGGTGCACTGATGTACCGCAGCAGAGTAGTGCAGTTTCTGCAGTAATGTTATGAACTGGGAAGATGGAGGGGGAGGGGGAAGGGAAGGGAAGAAGAGGGGAAGACTGAAAGAACCTATTTCAATTGAAGAGCGCGGATTCGTTCTCAGACGTTATCGGTGTGAGAAATAAGTGGAACGTGAAAGCAAAATTCTTATAGAATGTTTTGCAAGAGCGAGGTGTCTCGCAGTGCCTGCCTTGCGCAGCCTTCAGTGGTTTACTTTTTGTCAAAGGCATGAAATTTTTCGACAATAATTTTTTAGTATAAAGGTTTTCCCTTGCAAGAGAAACAGAGAGCTTGTAAATAATGCTATCAAAATATATAACGAGTTTCAAGGCTTTACCTATATATGCTGGAAATGAAATATTTCATTTAGATAAAATCCAGGGATTTTTTTCACAGTCACATTTGCTTTTAGCAGAAATTCCAGAGCTACTGGAATGGTGCAATACTCTGATCATCCGACTGGCAGATACCTCTTACCTGTAGGGAGAATGTTCTATATCTTCTTATTGTATTTTCAACGACAAGATAAAAATATTAAGCATTAATTGCTATTTGTAAAACACGGGCTTGTATTTTATTTCTGTGCTTTTAGTATTCCAGACCTCATCAAAATAAACCAATAAATAATGGAATTTCTTTATTGATTTCTTGAAAGGCCGATGTAAATGAAAGTATGACAGCATGAATGTAGGCTTTGGGTCTGTGGTAACTCCATGTCGTTCAAGAATCTCACTTGAGAACGGCATTTTTGCATAAATTTAGATGAATAGTTCTCTGACACAAGCTGCATTTGATCATCTAGAAAATTCGTTTCAACTTATCTGCAAATAGTGGGATCAGAATATATTTTCAAGTAGAAGATGTTCGTAAATTTAAAATACAGCAGTGTTATTTGATACAAATCTAATGAAGTAGCATAAAGCAATTAAAATAACTTTAGTCCAATTTAAGCCCTTCTCGTAAAAAGTTTAGATTTTTCCAAAAAAAACTTTTTTAAAGTTTATCTTTAAAATATAGATTTTTTGATAACCATTAAGCCATGCCCTCAAATCTTGTTCGATTCATATGATTCCAAACCTTCATACACATTCCTGGTGCAGGCATGTCAACACGCACTAGCTGCCATGTATGCATAAATCATACGCTTAAAGTATAGAACTTCCTTGGTCACCGTTAAAGCAAGACGCCAAATCTTGAAACCTTCAAGATGTCAAACCTTGACAAGGTGGCAACGCTCCCCTAATGCGACGGAGCTCAGTCGTTGCTGGGGTGTGTGCCGCACTGAGGCCTAGAGTAGTCCTCGTCTGTTAAGGAGGCCGTGTGTGGGCTGTATGGGC
>VOMN01112562.1:0-11650 GCA_014899125.1 Orchestia grillus | reverse complement strand
GTTTTGTCCCGCCATTTTTGGCGGGGTTTGTCTGCTAGTAGATTTAATTTTTCTTTGCCAGGGAAGCACTTCGGGCCCCACGGCACGCTGGCACCTTGTCACGCTCGCAGCTGGGAAGTAAGGGTTCGATTCCCGGTCAGGGTGAAAACAATTTGACCGAACTACGGAGTGCTTCCCTTAGAAAAAGAAGCTTAATCCTCACATCACTCACGCGTCGATAGTTGAAGGCTTTGAAAACCCTACGATGTACTGTACACCAAACTTGTTGGAATGAATTAAGTTTTCTTTTGATTCCTTGAAAATCCAGCAGTCGCACTCTAGGGATAGAACCTGGGTTCTCCTCACATAAAGCGGTGCTCCTCATTGGGAACCATTTAGACGCATTGCTTGTTCGAGTCTTATGTTGATTTCAATTTAGAAACTATTTAAAAATGTATTTGCTGAAAGCACGGAGTAAAGTGTGTCAAAAATATGTCACGCGGTATATTTGTCATGTTCGACCGTGGATAATTTGCCGTTTTAGGTTGAACTGATTTTTAAATTCCTGTCCCTGTCTGTTGACCTAAATCAGTAAAGGAACTTCAACTAAAGAAAGTTCGTGTGGAATGAAGGCAGGTGGAAAAACTAAATCATTTTTAAGAAACATTTACATTTCGATGCTTCCCAACATTCAGTAAGAAAGTCCTAATTGTGATCCAAAATTGTCAGCTAATAAGTTTGCAAAACACAAATTTTCAAAGAACTCGTATACCTCGTGATCGACTTGCGACCGCGTTTGGTTCCGACCGGCAGCTCGATAGTCGGCCTATTCTAAAATAGAGTGCATGTTTCACATTGTGCAATTAAATAGGAATTATTCTTGTATCGCGTCTAGAGCCACAGTTGTGCTCGTCAAATCGACGAGTCTCAAGTCACATAAGGCGTCAGTCGACCAGTAAATGCCCCGCTCAGAAGCTTAACACAATCTCCCCACAGCAGCTCAGTGTTTGTGTTCCTCAGGCCCGAGGACGCCGAGCCTGACTCGTTCTGGATCGTTTTCTGGGTCAGGCGGGACCCAGAACTTCGTGAGGTCGGCGTCCCTGCGTGTGCCCAGCAGCAGGAGGACCTCTGGAGAGCAGAAGGCGCGAGCGCGCGACCTCGCTTCAGATATGCTGGCCAGGTCACTCTCGAAACCATCACGTTTACCTGCCCGAGTTTATTGTTGCTTCTTGGTCCCTTTTTTATTTTCACGTTAATTTTTCAGTAAAATTTGTTAATTGGTATAGGAAGTAGTTAGTGGGTCGTGTGTACCAAAAACATATATGGAAGAAAATGACACATTCAAATACGAAGGAAAATGTTACTCAGTTACTGGAATAAATATTATTCCGTAAATGAAACGGCTTAAAGTCGTGATGTAATAGATACCTGCTTTAAAATACATATTATTTCTTTTCCATTTGCTTATATTATTTTTAAACTATTTCGTTACAAAAATGTCAAGGTACTGCATAATCAATGTTACACGTTTTACAATTACTTTCTGTGACCATCATCCTAATTTTGTACGATTACCTTCAAGGGTCCAGAAAACTGGACGCCAAGCACCACTGGGCTAACCATCCAACGAATCTTTCGGCCATAAATGAGCCCAACACTCGCACTGCAGTCTGTGTTCTTTGGGAGGAAAGCTACTTCCATTAGTGTAGAAATTGTGCTGCTCGAGTTAGTTTCATTGCCTGATGTCGCTGTCACTCTCTGCACGCGGCAGTAGCACGAAACGCAATATCGGAATATCCCATCGGATGAACTCAGAAAAACTGAGACTGGTTTGGAATTAAACTGCGACCCTTTCTCTACAGGCTGATCAGAATTTAGGCTGCTAATAATTTTTCACCTTTGAAGTAAGAAAGAAGGAATTTTCACGGTGGGATGTTAGCATCATGATGGTAAGCCATGTATGTAGACTATGACACCTCATTTTTCTGGGTGGTACAAGCGGTGCTAGGTACAAATGCATCCTTTGCAGCACGTGACTTGTCTTGTGGAATTAAAGTCCTGCACTGTAAAGTCCTCCACACAGGAGTATGCTCAAAATCTTACCAAATATTTTAGTATTATCAGTCATGGATTCGTTCTTACATAATTGCCTCAGTCGTAAAAGGCCTGGCGGTGATCAGTGTCGCCAGTGCCTCATTTTCCTTGATGAATTCCTGTGCAGTGTGTGTTGACTTCCTGTGCAGTGTGTGTTGACTTCCTGTGCAGTGTGTGTCTGGGATCGTCCCCAGCCCGTGGGGAGCCCGAGGGGGACGAGGCAGAAGACTTCTCTTCACGCGAAACTACGCTATCTCCTCCCCCATTTAACAAGTGAGTATCCAGTCATTATTTTCCTTTGCTATTTACCTCACTTTTGTATGACTTTCACGATTGCTTAAACGATCCAAGCTTGATTGTTCGGACGATTGTGCGTACCGTATCGCGTGGTTTGATCGTGTTTGACTTACACTTAACAATATTGGTAATTCAATCAGCGTTGGATACATTTATACTCTTGGACACGTTTTTCTCCGATAAGTGTAGTTTCGCAAGTAATGCATTCACTTAACTCTCTTCAATGTTCCTTATTTTCACGCTGCTAGTGAAGGAAAGCCGAAGAAGTCACCCAAACCCAGAATTGATTCTATCCGAAAGCGAGGCTCTAGCAGAGAAGCAAGTGCTGCTTCTGGCCGTAAGGTTCGCACGGGTGTGTTGAGGACAGCGAATGATGGAAAGTGTCCTGATGTGGACCCGAACGGATGTTGCGAAAAGCCTTCCGACTTGCTAAGTTGCTCCAACGACAGCGCTGATAAGCATTATTTGAATACGATAAGCTCTGCAGACCATCTCGCTCAAAATGACTCGATTTCTGACCAGAAGAGAACCAACGATGCTCAAAATCTTCCTTCCGCTCTAGAAAAAGTGAGACTCTCAGAGCCCTCCGCAGAGAGTATCCCAGACGACCAGGATTCGGACTGTTACTACGAAAGTGAGGCTGAACTTGAAATTCCTACCGAGGAAAACTATTTGAGATCTTCTACGTCTGTCAGTGGAGATGACGAGGTGTTTGAGTATCTTGGAGATCCATTGGCTAGACCGAGGTCTGTTCATTTCGAAGACGAATTTTGGGAGGACGGGCAATACGTGTCCAAGGAATTGTCCAGAAGCGATGGCTCTGTAAATTCAGCAGGTTGCCGTAGCAAAAGAGCAAAACTAAACGATGATGATGACGACGATAAGGATGATGATGTTGATGTTGCTGGGGACCGCCGTGGTCTTCGAATGGATGCTTCGCTAAGAGCGTCATCAGGGAACATCAACTTCAGACCGGCTAATGTGAAAAGTGCCAGAGGAGAAAGCGTCAGAGAAATGCTCAGAAAACGAAGAGAGGGGGTTGAAGAGGCGCTCGAGCAAGATGGGAGAAGACGCATATCAGTAACAGAAGATCAGTCCGCTTCGCAAAACACCGGACTTAAATATCATCAGCAGTACTTGAAGTCAACACCGAATTCGCGGTCTCGGTCGGGCCGACTCTCTTACCAAGAAATGAACTCGTGGTCTCCCAACAGTTCCGGTTCTTGTTCCGATAGTTTGCGTAAATCTCAGAGTCTTGTAAATGTCTCCTCGTCGTACGGATTTGGCGCGTTGTCGCGTGCTAACGCCCGTTGCGCTAAAGACCAGAACCGTAAAACGAACGGACGGACGGGTCTCCGCCTGAAGCCTGTTGAGCGCAGCCCAGATGCCGCTTTCATCTCGCGTAAAAACTTCACTGCGCTTCAATCGTTAGTTGGCCGCAACAGCAACTCCTCATCTTCATCTTCCTCAAGATCTTTGCGACGAGAAAGGCAGAAGAAATCCGTCAGTAGGAGTAAAAGAAATACCAATCGGTCAGCTGTCACTCAGCCAAGGTATTTTCCCGTGTTGGCGTAGAGATGATGCTCAGCACGAGCGGCACTTGCTTCCCCAGCGAGCATGCGGAAATTTCATTTTTTTTGCACCGTTTCAAAATATTTCATGCTAAACATTGAAGTCTTTTGTTTCCCACGTTCCTGATATCACGGTTTTGCACCTATGTATTTTTTTTCAGGTGTCTGGATTGTGTTTTTGATGTTTTTTATAATATGTTTTGCTTATTGTTTTAAAGTCTATTGTATAGTTGTGCCACGTTATCACGTCTTCTCACTTCCAAATTCAATGTAAACTGTCGGTTATTCTTTGCTCGAACGTTATTTTTCATGTATGTACGTGTCATTTACTGATGACGCTGCACACTGTGAATCATAATCTGATCCACACATTGGCACCAAGTTGTGATACAGAAATGCGAGGAGTACTTGTAAATTTGCCTGTCCCCGCTGCTGATTCATAAGCAATTCGCTTCGAGTGAATTTGCGCTTTACCATGAAAGCGCAAAATCTTCCACTATTTCAAAAAGTATATTAGACACGAAGAGCTGATATCTATGAATCCATGAACGAATCTACAGTATATTTATTACGCGAGTGATCAGTTTCCATCAAAACTCTTCCACCAGATCACTTTTGGACTCTCCGTTCGATTTGGAATTTGACTCTCCTAAGTATGAAGAGGAGAAGTACAACCCTCTCAAGTACGACTCGAACAAGAAAGACTCTGGCATAGAGTCCTACGATCCATATTCGGCCGCAGAGATGCAGATGCAGGCGCTGCTTGGCCCATCCTTCGGCTCAGAAGCCAGCGACCTAGGGGGCCGAGGTGCTGGTTTGGGTGCCGCAGGAATGGGTGTTGGCGAACTTGGATCCTACGACACAAACCAAGCGAGCTTCAGAAAGCCTTCAACTTCTCCACCTCCGAAGGATAGACTCCCTAGTCTTAAGATACCATCCAGCCCTGGGCTCTCCAGATCCTACCGCCAGTCTTCCCCTTTGTCTTCTGTAAATCAGGACGGGTTGTCTCCGACTCCTAGTGGAGAATTTTTCAGTGAAAAACGCTTCTGGAGAAGATCGCCTAGTCCTCCAGCCTCTCGAGATCGCTGGAGTTCGTCTCCGAAATCTCTTTCTCATGCCTGGTCGCCTCCAAGGAGCAGCCCTGGCAGGTGGGGGCGTGTCACGATGCCGTCAAATTCCAACTGAGAGGTGCAATGGTGTGGATGTCAATTTAGCTGCGCTCTTGAATCAAACGTGGATGCTGATTTCTGCGTGGATGCTTATTTCTGAAAAATAGATTTTTGAAACCTTGTTTAGACATTTCTGAAAACTGTTGGAGAGTACCATGAGAACCGAGGGTTCTTGATAAATTTTTTCGATTCACCCCTTTTTATTACGTTTGTTATACCATCGTCCCCTTAATGTAAAATTACATCAGCCAAATTTTCAATACTGACTATAGCAAAAAGTTCCATGGCGAAATTGTTTTTTCTCTTGGTAATTTAATTTCATCAGGTCCTTATTTTACTCCTTGCAGCCTAGAGTAGTCTCGAATGGAGGACCCCCAGATGTAAACGATGCCTGCATTTGTTCCAATTCTTTTTATGATGAATGATTCGCTTCACTCTAGAGCTCATTTCTGTTGTTTTTTCTTTCGCTAAGCTATATTTGAGCTTTACTTTTTAATTCTAACGGTTGTGCAAGAGCTTGCACTACTTTCTCTCCACCATTGCACCTTTGATTTTACTTATCTCTCATTCAGTTTATATAGCAAAATAAAATAAGGAATGAACCAAGGCATTGTTAACCTATAATAAAATGAAATTCCATTATATATATTCATTTAGAAAATAAAAAATGTTTAGTTCATTCTTTACTTTATTGTTTTTATTGAATGACCAGACGTGTGAGGCCATCTTGCCGCACGCTGCACCCACACCGCTCACTCAAATTCATCCAACACCCCACAGTCGGGACTCCGGCTCTACTTCACAATAATTCACAGGGAATAATAAAACGGTGAAATATACGACGTTTCGAATAATTTGATAGACGTATTCGTCTCCTAACATATTAAACTTTTAAATTATTAAAATATAGTTATGGTTTCAGAGTATGTACTGTCGTCCCTCGCGTTGACTTCTGTATCGGTTCCCACAGACGACCGTTTACAGTCTTCCCCCTCATATGGCAACATTACGTAAAGCAGTATCAACCTTACAGTCTTCCTCCTCATATGGCAACATTACGTAAAACAGTATCAACCTTACAGTCTTCCCCCTCATATGGCAACATTACGTACAGCAGTATCAACCTTAAAGTCTTACCCCTCATATAGCAACGTTACGTACAGTAGTATCAACCTTACAGTCTTACCCCTCATATAGCAACGTTACGTACAGTAGTATCAACCTTACAGTTTTCCCCCTCATATAGCAACTTTACGTACAGCAGTATCAACTAGAGTAAGCCTCAAACAGTGCGGAAAATATTTGTGGCATGAGGTCAGATAAAACGATGGAACAGCTGTTTGCTGGAGCTGATTTAGCACTCCATGTCGGAGTCGCCATACTGTTGGTTCACTTGCATAATATATCCTAAGTAGAGACCCCTCTATTGTATGAAAGCTTTCATTGACAAAAATAGTGTTTTTTTAAGTTCAAATAGGATACTTTCGTAAAATTTAAGGTATATATGTATGCACGTAAGCGAAGCATTGCTATCATCTGGGATGGCAAGCATTCATTTGCTCAAGATGAGAAAATCTAAAAACGGGTGAAATAAAATCTCGTTGCTTAGAAAGTCAAGCGATTTACAGTAGATTGAAGTTTATGATGACGTGCATTTTTCATCTATGAGGCCTAGACACTGTCTTGGCTTGTACATTTTTCATTGAATACTTATTGAACCTTAAATCAGGCCATCCAACAAGAAAAGCATTACGTTAGTTTAAAAACGTCCAGATGAAACTACTTAGAAGTCGCATAATTTGCGTGTAACATTTTAAATAGTTGTAATAGTTCAGTCTCAATACTGACCAAATGAAATTCAGTTCAACGTTGCTTCAGGTTCTGGTTTTAGTTATTCCAGGAAGTTACGAGAAAGGAAGCAGGTACTCACTTCTACTCCGCCGACCGGTGATACAACCCTGCACGAGCCATGTCAGGCGCTTGACTTGGAAGTGTGGGACTGAGTTGTAATTCAAGTTGTAATACACTGCAATTTCGGCTCGTTTTCAAGTTGCAGTATGCTTGATGGAACATAGATATGTAATGTATAGATGAATTTGTTAAATAAAAATAACTACAGTCAGATCTCGGCAGTCTCGAGTAGTCACCGTTTATAGTTTCTTAATTCTTTATTGTACTTTTCCCTCACATCTGTGATAAGTAACTGCGTACTACTAGTACTACTAAATGATTCACAACTTATCCGTGTTTCACAACTCTATTCAGAGAGGACCGTCGGAGTATGACTTCCCTATCGGGGGGATCACGTGAGGGCAGCAGCGGCATCACGTCTGCTGGCAACACTTCGAAGAATATTACCATAGACAATAGCACTCACGATGGAACTTTTTCAAGTACGAGCGAGACTCCGGGAGGTTTACATAGAGAAGAGCGGTTCAGTTCTGGGTCTTTGAGGGATGATCGGTTCAGCACCAGCGCTACAAGAGAAAATCGATCGTTATTCAGTTCAAAGAAAGATCGTTTCGGCTCTGACTCCAACAGTGCGGAAGGAAGTTTCGTCCGAGAAAATAGATTCGGAAGCTTCGGTTCAGGAACGAGTCGCTCAAGCCTGACTGGAGCGGTAATTGGCTCTTCAAAAGATGCACGTTACAGTTCTTTAAGCCATGCTGGCCAGAGGAGCGAAGGTAACGGAGCTGCGGACGTTCCGGAAGCTCGGACGTCGACGCGGGAAGAGGCGGGTGCTAGGTCTTCTTTGAAGGCTTTACGACTTGCACTCGGAGGGGAAGGACGGGATGGGTAAGATCATAATTTTATTGTGTATTGTTCATGATGAAAAATTCTTAAATGTGTATCATGTGCCACTTTAATTATTACAGTACCTACCAACTTACGAGAAGGTCCAAGCTTTGTTCATCACATCAAACAATACTCCGCCTTGCGAGAACTTGGTAGTGCGCACAACATACTCGTATGATGAGATTTTACTTCCACATATTTATCGATGCCTTCGGTTCTAGGATTACCGGGAGGACTAAATAGCATCACTGGTCATGGTGAATAACTACTGTAAAGGTATAAAGTACGTTAATGTCGATATTTTACCCGTATTGGTTGCAAAGCTCGATTACTACTTTGTTTCCGATTTAAATGCGTATATATAATACGTCTTAAAACGTATCACAGGAAGGGTTCCTATTTTACTCCTGTTTTTATCTTGTTGTTCATTTGAGTTTAGTGAAAAGTAGCGAGTAAGTTACTCGTACGTAAAATAATCGTAGGCTGGCTGTACTCATTGGTATCTTTACTTTAAGCTTAATTTCCCATTCGTGTAAGGTATGTAAGCATATTAAATATGAAGGTGCAACTCTTTGACAACGTTAAATTTCATCTTCTCTTTAAAACGAAACGTATACAATTTCAGGCTGCTGGAGACCTCCCCAAAGCACGTGCGAAAATCTAGTGCTTCATCAAGTGATTCTTCGCTGCCGCCTCTGACGTCCTCCGGGTCTTCTCTCTCCCCCACGACTCCGAAGGCCGTCCGGGAAGACGCTGTTGGAGGCCACAGCTCTCTCGTCACACCCCGACTTCGCCAGACTGAGGCCCCTGATGCCGCCAACGCTGCACTCATTCGCGGCGACTGCGACCTTGCAAACATTTCTCCGAGTGAAACCCTGCAGGATGTCATATCGAGTCTTACTGCCTTAGGGTGTGGCGCCCCCAGTTCCCTAACCAGCCGCTATAATTCTCTTAGTCCCAGTGTGTCCAAGCACTTCTCTGTCACCAACCCCAAGGTATCGAAATATTCTAATATCAATGATTTTAAGAAAGGCAGGAGCGCAGATTCAAAAGCTGCAGCTCCTGTCAATGGGAGTGCGCCCAAGTTCTGTTACGAGTGTGGCAATAGATACCCGGTGACGATGGCCAAGTTCTGTTGCCACTGTGGGTCCCGTCGGAGTGCAGTTAACTGACGCAGTTCAGTTGTTGCGTCTGACTGACGCAGCAACCTGTGCAGACTGGAAGTCATATTTGAGCACTGAGGTCGTGACGTTGGCTGTTACTTGCGGACCTCTTCAGAAACAAAGGGGGCGTCAGTTTTTGGATTAGCTCGAGATTATTCGGAAGATTTGTAGCGTTGTTTCAATTTACCCTAGCGTCTCTGTGATTGTATTGAGCTAAAACTCGTTGCTAAGATGGAAAAATATATTCCCTCTCAATTCTTCCAAGTACTACATAGTTATATCTAACGTTAGCCTTCGTTGTCAACTTTGGCTTTCAATACTTTTATTTTTAACTCGCCTGGCTTATCGTAATGTGGAGATGAAGGTGTTTGACGATGAAAGAAAAGAATAATTAACTTGCTTGTCCTTTCAAGTCGTATTCTATGTATTTCTTCCATTGGGCTTGAATCACTTTACTAACATATGTTCTGCTTTTTATTCAGCTGCTCTTCTGTATCTGTATGAGATACGAGTCATTTTTGGTAGCTAGGGAATTTGTTCAGTCATACTTATTGACACGAGCCTTTTACTGAGTAAATGGATGCAGATGAATATACAGTGAAAATATTATGGGCGAAATAGATGCTGATGAATATATAGTGAAAACGTTCTTACGCACGGCAGTTATGTACTAATGGTAGCTTTTGTTGTGTACTATGGGCTTCTTGTATGATTTTTTATTTCCATATTTAAAGTGTTATAAGTTCGAGTTTGTAGATGTACCTATTGAAAATTCCAGTGCAGCGTAATTCGCGTAGTAAAAGAATAATTTTCATGATTGATTTGTGAGAATACTAATGAAAAGAAAGATGCCTCATGGAAATTCATAATTTTTAAGAATAAAATTTGCTTTTGGGACTTTGGAAATCAAACTTATGCATTGAGGATCGTGCAAAAAAAGTTTTTAACTGTTTAGTTATCATTTAGTTATTCTCCGTTTGATGCAATACTTCGACATTCAGGAAAAATGATGAAAAATAGAGGCAATTTTTCTATCAGACGGAAAACTGGTGCACTGACTTTAAGGGAACCAGTTATATATCTTGCAGAATATTTGCAGCGGATCTGGTCCCTGTAATACCGCGGAGTTGGCAGTCGGGCTGCAGATGTTGAAATTTTCTCCGCACGGAAGGTTTTGCGTACAGGACATGATATGATTTTTTCACTCATACGAACCTATCGAGGTATACACGTAGGCATAGCGTTGCTCTTGTTCGGGAGTATATCGGTCATATGACTTTTTTTCGAAGAATTGATTATATAACATTAGCTTTAACCTTTATATTGCATTCCACATAAATTTTCCCAATTTCTCCTCAAAGATCTCTGAGATCCATTATCCTTATTAGTCCTATGAGCAGATATTTGTAAACGTTCTCCGTACTCTCTTTTGAACTCCACGTGATACCTTCTCGGCTCACCTTGTGCTACGTCGGCTTGCTCTTTCAAAGCTGTTGAAATTCTCAAGGTTCAGGTCAGAATAGCGAGGTAGTTTAGGCACAATTGTATGTCGTGTTGTAACTCTACTAATGGACTATGTTCCTTGGGCGCCTAACTCTTTTTACTACGCGTATTTCAACGCGCATAAAGCGCGTGCGTTGTAGTGTACAGTGATGGACATGAGTAATGAAACCTCTTACTTACAAGAGTATTTTTTATTTCAGTTCCTTCGTTGTGGTTAAAATGAGTAAACTGCGAAACTGTACGGGAGATGCATGAGAACATGGGTCATATTTGTGCTGTTAACTTGACACTGCACTGACCAGGGGGAACGTGTAGTGCCTATTCTCTATTCGTCTCGATTGCGAGTTCTGATCCCATTTGAAAAATATTTCCTATAGATGAGGATTGTAATACATAAAAATTTAATAAATGGTACAGTACTACGCAAGGGAATGAAACGTAATGACCCGGAAATGTCGAATATTGGCAGCTTCTAACCTGAGACTAATGACTGCATCATTAACGAAAGGATTTAATAGGTGTTACTGGTAAATTAATTATTCATCATTAAAAATAATGAACAGTAAGTACTATACAGTATCAATGAACAATTCAACAATGGTCTGCCGCACATTCGTATTTTCTCGTTGTAGCTTTGGCTCATATCATTAAAGCTCTACTTAAATTCTTTCTAAGGTAATGTCGCAAAGATGCTTCAAACTCATTACCAGGAAGTATGCAAATTGTTCACATAAGTCTTTACAATAACACATTTTAAAATCCCATATTATTCAGTTTGAAAAGCAACTGTGTTTGTTATTAACACTCAGAGGTGTGGCTTTAACTCTGTCAGAGCTTAGGAAATCAGGTATGCGGAAGTTGCTGAGAATATATGGGCAGAGTTCCTCCGGTACTCCTCTGGGGGCAAAGGATAAACAATAGGGTTAGGTTTGTCAATTGTATGCCAGACTTCAAACTCTCTTCTCCTTTATGGAAAACTTCGCGAAGGAAAAATACGTGACAGTCCCGACTAGGCTTGAGAACATACTAGACCTGGTCGTTACTAACAACAGTGAACTAGTAAGAGGGATTCTGGTCG
>VOMN01112555.1:3100-18776 GCA_014899125.1 Orchestia grillus | reverse complement strand
GCACACATTACAACACGCTGCACACTTTACAACACGGTGCACATATTGCATCAACAAAGCTTCATCCACATGAGCCTCCGTAGCTCATTTGGTCTGGCCAGTAACGCCTCTCCCGGGCAAGTTCCATTCTTTATCACAACTAACTTGATAGTAGCGCAGTACCACATGTACATTGCTCGTAAATACGAAGAGTTTTCTAATGCAAATAATGCTTCTAATGACCACTCGCCTTCTTCGTATGTCCGCTGACGCCGACGATGACGGCCATGTTGGGGTGCACGAGGGGGGGCAGTGCGAAGCTGAGGGGGTCGGCCCCCGCGTCCGCCATGGAGGGGGCCATGTCCAGGCTGAGGACGTCCACCGTGACGATGAGGGTGGACGAGGGCGCGAGGGAGGACAGCAGGGAGGACAGCAGCACGTTGGGGGGCGTCGATTGGGGGGTTTTGGGGGGGAGCAGCAGTGCAGGCCCGTAGGGGGTGATTAGGAGCTGTGAGGGGGGAAGGATATGGAGGGTGAAGAGCGCAGTAGGATTCCTTCATGCGTACAAAAAGGACAAATTTTATTTTAGCAAGCATGCATAAATCGATTTAATAAGGCGATAGTTTAATGATAATTATTATACCCGAATATATCAGATTCAAGCCATATATGAATGCGTATTCTGGCACAAATGCGCCCAACTATCGTTTTTAAAAAATAATGTGGAGCTCACGCACGTCTCAGGACAAACGCAACGGTTGTAAGGGAGTGAGAAGAGTTGACCGTAAAATACAACGTGTCAATAAGTGTACCAAGCCCGTGTACACGGCATCACGTACACAATTGGGACAGTGTACATCTGAGTACGTGGGCAGTACGGCCCGTTCTCTCTTCGTTAGAATTTCGGAACACTCGGGCCGTAGTCAAAGAACTGGGAAACCTCTCAGCAAACTGCGTCAGTCAGCAATCAGACGTCATGTCGGAAACTGTGGATCATCTTTAAATCCTGAGTATTTTCGCACTATGAACTTTAGCTCCGAGTCATGAATTTCCGAGCAAAAACCCATACATAACAATAATAATAGTGAATATCAGTTAAAATTGGCTGCTCGATAATTTATGTCATTGCCATTTTTTATTTACGTTATGTAAAAATTTCTTTTTTTAAGTGTATTATGTATCTCATTATTTTCAAGAAATTTGTTATAAATAATGTAATTTTGTTAAAGATTCACTCCACTGATAATGAGTCGAGTGACTCTTAACGTTTAGTTTTTACTTGAAGGAAAGTTAATTTTAATCTTTGACATCTCTTGGCGCGTCTCCCTGCCCTACTTTTGCTGTAATTTTACTAGTTGAAAAACCGAAAGGTATATACTTTGTATGTGACTGATTCTAGAATAAACTAATTTTCTTTTTCTTTCTTTTTATCTCAATACCTAATTGGTCTCAGCCTATCGCTGTCGAGGACACATGGTATCTTGGTCGTTGGCTGGTGATTTAAAACAACAAATCAAATCAGGAAAGGAGTTCAATCCAGCCATTGGGCTCTTGCTGTGCTCCACTGAATACCTGATGGCGCAGTTCTTTAAAAAATAATAATCATTATTTCTGTGATTGATATTAAAGAATTTTAATTTGGACGAATCAAAATAAGCTTTGCCTCTCCAAATTTCAAAAGAATGTTCGAATATGAGTTGAAATTTTCAAGCAGCCATAAATGATCCCCATAAAATCAATTTGGCTCCGTTGGAAAAAGAAAATCTTTAACAAACTTCACAGCGACTAGGTCCTTTGAAATAAAAAATCTGGAACACACTTCAAAGCAACTTGGTTCCGGTGAAGCGCAAGAACGTCTAATCATATCTGAATGCCCTCTAATAGCATGGTAAGGAAGGAGAGCCAGGGTCTAGCCAGGGTCTAGCCAGGGTCTAGCCAGGGTCTATCTCACCTCCCCCGAGAGGTGCACGAGGACTGTACAGGAGGGGTCTAGGCGCTGGTTGAAGGTCTGCAGCAGGCCGCTGAGGGCCGACGTGCTGGAGCTGCGGACCTCCTGCTGCACCACCTGCCAGGGTAACCATCCAAGTGTTACTATCATTACCACCAAACAAACAGGATTCCTATCATGCATCTTTTCGCTCTGGTTATTCCAATGTGGGTGAGGGTCCTTCAAGCGTTGACGTGCGGACGCCTAATGATGCAGTATACATAACGTATCAAGAACCGGGTGACCGTTTGCTGGTAGACATATTTTTTGGGGTAAGTTCACCTCTTTTCAGAAATTTGCAGGCTGACAGAATACACTTCTTCCATCAAGGACTTGGCTACAGACTTTCTTCAAAGGCCCTAGACTCGAATCTATGACATGGAGTTAAAATGGTTTCAAAGGCTTCACATATTTTGAATCTTTCAAGCAATTCAAAAACTTCCAATTTTTAAAAAACCCAAAGGTTTCAATGATCTCAAGTGTTTCCAAGGCTTACGATATTCCAATGGCTCGCAATATTTTAAAAGGTTTCATGCATTGCAAATATTCTGAATTTGGACTCACCTGGAAGGGCCTAGGGAGCTTGAGGAGCGCCGACCCCACCTCAGTGGCCCCTGTGACCCCGCTGCTCTTGCCCCCCTTGGTGCCCCCGTCCACCACGAGCCCGGGGGGGCTGCAGCTGAGCACGAGTGCTGACCGCGGCTGGGGGGCATAGTGAACAAACTTTATTCACTTTAACACAGTTGACATACAGCACGTCCCCAACACAGTTGACATACAGCACGTCCCCAACACAGTTGACATACATCACGTCTCCAACACAGTTGACATACAGCACGTCTCATACATAGTTGACATACAGCACGTCCAACCAAAAATGGTAATAATCTACTTAGCCTCTACTGCTCTACCGGAGGACGTCACTGAAAATGAGTGGAGCATCCACGTGAGAAGAGCAAAGATCTGCAGTTACTTGACCTTGACTCGAGGGTCGTCATCTGTCGGAGCCTGTATTACGCCCAATAAATTCCCTCTAAAATAATACATTGACAAACAAGAGGGTCCTCCAGCACCATTGCCTGAGAACCAGCCTCGTCAGTAAATTGCTCAGAGTATTTGGTGCTCTGTGGCTCATGCAATTCCTAACCAAATGAGGGTCGGTGCTCCCACTCGTCTCAGCGACATGGTTCAAGAACCAAATTTGACTGTGGTTTCGAATTTCATTTGACCAGGGGAAAATTCATAGCGACTTCTTCCAGGGGCTGTCAGACGAATTATGCAACTCTTAATGAAATTAAAATTTGGGTCCTAGCTTCTGTTGTACACCTTAGTCATTTACATGCATATTGTAGGTATAGATCAAGTTCAACGTGGTAAATAAATTCAAAATATTAAGTTTAATGATTCATGTGTTTCGAATTCTGTCACGTCGCACTACAAATGCTAACGTCTTTATGAATTTCCCAAGCCACTTCACGCCTATCACATGGCGTCATATTCTCTTTTCAGATTTTCCTTCGTCTGAACTTTAGAGGATAATTTGTTAAACTTTGGTGATGCAGGTCTGACAGTGTAGTCTAAGCAAACGCAACTGTTTATGTATGCCTGACAGTTGAATCCTATCATACACAACTGTTTATACATGTCTCTCAGTTGAATTTTATCAGATACAACCGTTTTTATAATTATAACAGTTTCATTTTAGCAGATACAACTGTTTGTGTACGTTGCACAGGCCCGACTGCAGAGTCTCACCTGCGGGTACTGGTTGTACAGGCCTGACTGCAGAGTCTCACCTGCGAGTACTGGTTGTACAGGTCGACTGAGGCCTTGAGAGCAGGAGGCAGGTACGGGGCCCTAACACCTGACTGGGAGAGGGAGTGCGCGGGGTGCTGGAGCAACACGCACACGCACTCGTGCTGGTACCGCTGAGGGCAAAATCATACTAATTTAAACACACACATGTACGTGGGCATGAAATGCAGATTTGTACATGTATATGGAAAAGAAAGGAAAGGAAACTTTATTCAGAAAGTTTAGTTTTTTTAATGTCTTATTTTTAGTCTATACACGTTTTTAGAGGGTACCTAATTGCTGATAGGAATGTAAAGCTTCAGCTTCATATTTCAACGGATACACTCCGCGAAAATACGTTAGCGCAGCTGGGAGTTGAACCTGGGTCCTCCTCACTAGAAGCGAATAGCGTTACCCGCTCAGCTGCAGAGTCCCTCGCAATTGTATTATTAATTTACGAGTGACGTGAGCTCGCAGTGCACTTTAATGGGAATAGAATATTTAATTCAGCCAAAAATGAAGTGTATTGCGCATTTGAAACATTTGAAGCATTTATTCATCGCAAGCAACATGTCTTGGATGCAATACTGCAATCAATAATGAATAACAAATTATTTCATTTAACTCGGAAAAAACACTACTTTTGGGCCCAAATGAGCCACAAGTCTTCAAAAGAAACTTATATCGAAAAAGCGAAATGTTTAACTTCAAGTAAAATGATGATTGGAAAACTTAAAAATTAGAAAATCCCGGAACAAGTGACTTCAAACTAAACCTATGGACGTGGGAGATAAACCGCAGAGAGTAAAAAATGCATGCACAGCACAGTATATGAATGTGAAATATGAGCCTTAGCAAACACAAAAGGAATGGAAGTGTAAGAACAGAGTTTTAAGGTTGAAATGTTGTCTGCTTAAGCTGTATAGTGCGCCTGCATAGGTTTGGTAGTCGACGAAGAGGCTTAGGAAGTGTTGAAGGTAATGAGGAGGTTGGAGGGAGGGGTAAAGGCTTAGGGAGATCACTGCACAGTGCCGGAACGATAGGTTTGTGGGCGGCAATTGGGTTAAAAACAAGGAAGCAGCAGTAGGAACTAAGGGGTGAATTTGAGGGGTTTTGAGGAGCAAAGGAGATATGATCAAGATCGTGCCTTAGCGTAGGGGTATTGACTCATGCTCTTAAGCAAGATAGGCCTCACTGTGATGACTTCCTTAGCTTTCCCATGATAAGGAAATGCCACTCTATGTGATAAAGGACCTACTACTTCCTGAGATAGAGAGCCTCTCATGTGAGACAGGTGAGCTCTCTTCTTGTGAGGAACATGACCGTTATCTTGTGAGGAACATGACCGTTCTCTTGTGAGGAACATGACCGTTCTCTTGTGAGGAATATGACCGTTCTCTTGTGTGGAACATGCCCCTATTCTTGTTGCTTGTGAGGAGCTTGTCTTTCCCTCATGAGGGCCGTGACTCATTTTTTTGAGAAATTTAACCCCTAATGATGAGCAAAACAGAATGAAGTGAGTCACTCAGCAATAAGGCAGGGAAGCTGGAAAGAAAGTTTACCTTCAATCAAATTACAAACAAATAAATAAACTTGTATTTACAACTGAACTTCTAAAAAGCACATTGTGTATCAAAATCCACGCAAAGTCATCGTTAGAAGACGTGAGTTGATTTAGGCAAGTGTAGAAAGAACGTGACGCATGCTATCCATTAATTAATCTCAAAGCGAACTCTCCCGAGATATCTCGTGGCAGGGGTTGTTGCATTCACACGGCCACTGTCGGTTACACGGACCGTGTGAATGCAATGCTAGCCTTCGCGGGGTTATTTGATGAGTTTCGCGCTCATCGGTGCAGCTGCGGGCTGCCCAACTGAGGCGGTGGCTTTCTTTACTCTTCTCAGGTGCTTTGCACGGGAGGACTCTGTTTGGAACCTTGAGTGGCAACGATAGGCAGTAAATCCTGCCTGGCAACAATAGGCAGCAAATCTTGACTGGCAACAATAGGCAGAAGTTTTCACATCGCGAGTGTCTACCGGTATTCTGTACTACTCGAAGGAACGTTGAAATTAGAGTTTTATCTCCTCGAACACGGAAATACTTTGAAAGTTATATGCTCTTGAAGGCAAATTAAGTAAGAACACAATCTTCCCTCTGACACGCTTGACAATTAGAGCTGCATGTCCCCTCCAGGGGGCAATGGGAACTCCATTTCAACCTCATGGCGGCAACAACAGACATTTCATCTCTCCTCCAAAGCACCAACCTTTAGCATGGTAACAATGGGCGCTTGGTTTCAACTTCAGGGTAGCAACAATAGGCACTTGATCCTATCTCTAATGTCTTGTAGCAAAGATAGGAGGCTCATTTTACCTTCAGGGTGGTTACAATCAGCTATTTACCTCCTCCGTAGTGGCTACAAAAGGCACTTATCTCACATTCAGAGAGGTAAATATAAGCACTTCATCTCACCTCCAAAGTGGCAACAATAGGCACACTTTTTCTCCGCTTGAGGGCGGCAACGATGGGAACTTTACCTCACCTCCAAAGATACGACAATAAGGCTACTTATCTCCCCTTGAGGGTGGCAAAAATAGGCATTTTATCTCACCTCCAGGGCGGCAACAATAGGTACTTTACCTCACCTTTAAAGAGACAACAATAAGGCTACTTATCTCCCCTTGAGGGTGGCAACAATAGGCACTTTATCTCACCTCCAGAGCGGCAACGATAGGCGCTCCACGTCCCTGGTCACTGCACGCGTTGACGTCGACGGCAGGATGCGAAGTGAGGGTTTGTACGACGTTGACGTGGCCACACTCGCAGGCGAGGCCGAGGGCACTCAGGCCGTCCGGGGTGAGGGTGTTGGGCTGGAGCCCCCGCACCTGGGAGAGGGAAAAGAGAAGTGGAGAGACTTCCTCGTTGAAGACTTAGGGTAGAAACTTGTGAACTACTGAAACCACTATGGTTGTGGATTCTGAATAGGGTTGCAAAAACAAAGGAATATTCGATGAAGTATATTTTTGCAATAGTTTGAATAAAATTCGTAGTGTGCAAAGAAAGGAACAAGCGATTTGAATGTGTACAAATACTTTTCGTGTACGGACGTAGACCTGAAGGAATGCGACAGCAGAGCTTCCCCCAGGGACTGGCGATCGTGATTATGTAACACTCTGAATGAGCGAGCGTCGAAAGAGCGTAATTCCTGCATCCTTAACGCCGATTCAAGTCTTACTTCTTTGATCATTATACGAGTTGATAATACTGCATAGAAAGTGTACAATCTTAATGTACATAGATAAAAATATATATTCTCTTTCAGCTTCGCTAACATGAGCCCGAGTCTAACAATATTGAGGAACTAACTTGCCATGATTTGATCAAGAAGAACTCACGCATATACTAAAATACCATAATTTACGACTACTTAATTAACTAGGATATTTATTGAGATCATAGATAGAAATTCACCGGATTCGTGCCCCGATCACTATTTCATGAAGGCTTTAAATTGTGAAAGATTCTTGGTTGTCTTATTATGATCGTTCGCCGGATCGGGCCTTGAGGCAACCTAATGTAGGAACAGGATCGCAAAAACAAGTCATTCCATTATGATTATCATAAAATATATCCTAAATATCGTTCAATTAAGTATCGTCATGTTGAGCATCGCAAAGCCACGCAAAAAATAAATACGTTAATGATGTTCGTTACGAACGCTGAAAACCAATTACACGATATTCAACACTCAATGAAACCTGTGTTTTTGGTAACAATTTTTTCGGGACATCCTGTAGGTGTGAAAATATACATAAGTGGCCTTAACCGAGACGATGATTTCCGATAACTCGTTGCTCACCTGCAGCAGGAGTCTGACGATGTCGTTGAAGCCCAAGAGGGTGGCCCACATGAGGGGCGTGTACCCCTGGTCGTCTGCTTCGTCCTCCAGCAGGTGGTACCTGAGAGAGGGACCACAGCGTCACCACCTCACCCCATCCCACTCTAACAGACAGGGACCACAGCGTCACCACCTCACCTCATCCCACTCTAACGTTTCCCTCTTGCTATTAATAATCGACTATGTGGCGGTGATACGTGCGCTTGGGCGGCTAAAATTATCAATAATTATTGATGCTCTAGCGAAAAAGTTAGACTGGGATCCCTCGTGTGCAGCGATCTTGCGAGCTATCCTCCCTTTTCTGTTGCCTCTCCGCCCACGCCGCATCGCTTGGCAACCGGCAACGATCTCGAGGAGAGATCGCGCTGCTGGAGCCACTGCTGTATGCAATGTATGTACGTAAAATGTTGAACTGTCTACAGTCGCATTCAAAGCAATGAAAATGCAGGTAATGCATAGTTGTATCTAGTGCAATAAAAATATTGGCAATCTCCAGTTGCGAGGGAGCAATAAAAATGCTGCAAATCCACACTTGTATTTATTGCAGCACAAATGTTGTCGATTCACCCTTGTATTGAATGCAATAAAAATGTCGGCAACCCACAGTTGTTTATATTTATAGCAGTAAAACTGTTGCTGAACGCGTGGTGCAATGCATTAGTAACTAATGTTACTACTTGTGCTTTTTATCTGGCAGTTTTCCACAGGATGACAAATGTGTTATTTCAGGTAATTTAGCGTACTTAACAGTGCAATAATTGTTGTGTTTTTAATATTGTCTTCGAGTGTGAGCTATCAATCCTGGAGGTAACGATCACTTCTGATGAAACTTTGGGAAAATAAAGTGTTAAGTGAGGCTACAGCACTCCTTCACGCCCCACTCACGTGCCGCTGAATGGCCACATACACAAACGCACATACACAAACACACACACACACCCCACTCACTTACACATACACAAACACACACACCCCACTCACTTGCCGTGGAGAGAAGGCAACATGGAGCAGGATTCCAAGATGGCCGCCACGGCGTCGACGTTGCCGCTCTTACAGGCGTGCAGCAGGGCGGAGGAGCCGTGCTCGTCTGCGGCGTTCACCTGCGCCGAGGGGGGAAGGGGGCTTTTAGGGTCTTAATGAAGGCTGCTTAACGAAAGGCTCTTGGTGAGGACTGCTTAATGAGGGCCGCTTGAGGAAGGCTTACTAAGGACTGCTTAATTAGGATCACTTCATGAGAGGGGGTTGATGAAGGACGCTTGATATGCAGTGCTTGGTGGGGGTCGCTTTGTTAGGGTTACTTAATGAGGAATTCCTTAAATAGAGCTACTGGACGACGATAATTCAGTGAGGCACTACTTAATGAGAGCTGCTGAATGACGATAATTCAATGAGGGAACACTTAATGAGAGCTACTGAATGACGATAATTCAATGAGGGAACACTTAATGAAAGCTACTGAACGACGATAATTCAATGAGGGAACACTTAATGAGAGCTACTGAACGACGATAATTCAATGAGGGTCGCTTAATAGGGATCGTTCTCTAAGAGCTGCCTAATAATTATCATTGAATAAGGATCTCTGAATCAAGAAAAATTAATATTAATTCCTTTATGAAGAAAGTGATTGATATGAGCCGCTGAATGAGAGATGCTTAACAACGGCCTCTTAATGAGGGACTGATGAAAATCTAATGAGACATGTAAAATCTAATTAGGCGCATGTGTATTTTTCAAAGATAGTAACGCCCTTGATTTATGTGTACAGATATATGCTAAGTTCGAAGCGTGAATTTTTATTTTTATTTCTGATATTGAAGAAGTATTAAGTTGAAGAAAAATTAATTTCTTGCTTGAAGCGAGTTAAAAAAAGACCGGCACCAACTTTGACAGTAGGCAGGGGCACGCAAAATAAACACTTTTTCTTGATTACAAAATATTTCAAAACTACTTAGTTTTGAAGGCGCTGAGGTTGAACGTTCCGCTGCGTGTAAAAGTGGCCGAGTTGGTGAAAAAAACACACTTCAAGAAATTTTCCTCGTCCTGTTCTTGCCTCAGGCACCGACGTGCAAACTGTACACGAGGGATGTGGTCGGTCAGGAGTAAATACTGAGCTTTCTGAAATTGGTAAAGATGTAGATTGTTGCCATTGAGAACATGTCATACGTCAACATGGCTTGGTATTCCAAAGTCCCGTGCTGCAGCTCGGGTGCTTGCATGAGACCAGTTGGGGAAGAAGTGCACCGCGTCGTCCTCGTCTGCCCCCCGTAATTGATTCCTTGTTCCCAACAGACCCTCTCCTGCTCGGGCTGAAGCTTCCTCGATCGCGTGAACCGCGTATGTTTGTAAACATGCTATGTCCAGGCAAATCTCGATTGGGAAAACGTTCCTGATATAACCTAGCATCGCCTCTAACACTGCCGTTGGCCGCACCATAAGCCATTTGCATGCACGCCATTCCCTCATTTGACAAACGTGCCATGGCGTCAACATTATAACGCAGGGTGATCCGATTTGTAATTGCTAAGCAATCGAGTGCTGTCAGGTTTAAATGCGACATTCATTTTGAAATTTTGAATTTTAACGACACGATAATGTGTCAAATTGAACAACAAGGTTAAATTTAAAACCTCAGTACCTTGAAAACTGAGTTTTGAAATATTTAGTATTCGTGAAAAAGTGTTTATTTTGCGTGCCCCTGCTTACTGTGAACGTTTGCACCGCTCGCTCTTTAACACCCTGTATAAAGTAAATGGATATTAACTTCTGAGATTAAAAATTTATTAAGTAATGAAATTTTAATTTCTGATATTAAAGATGTATTAAACAAAGAAATATTACTTTCTGATATTAAACACATGTAAAGTATGGATATATATTTATTTATGATGTTGATATATGAAGAAAAAATATTAATTTCTGATTTTAAAGATGTTAATGCACAGTATATATGCACGTTCAAATTCCGAAGCTTGATTTTCTGACTGAAAACTCGATGAAAAACAATGTAGCAAACAAAAAACTTGATGTACGACTAAGTCTGTAGCAAACCTACAGCCACGTCTAATTTTTCGAATGCCATGTGAAGTGAGTTTTAAGTCGGCAGTTCGTTCATAAAATTTACAATTCGGAAAAAACTTTTGGGCATCAGTATCAAAAAAATATTACAACTCGCAAAAAAGAAATTTTTGGCATCTATAATTTAAAAAAATTGAAATTCAATTGATAATCAACTCACAACCTTGACATCAATATTTAAAAAAAATTACAACCGCAAAGAACGTTGGGGATCAATATTCAAAATGAATTTTCAACTCAAAAAGAACTTTTGTGAAACAGTATTTAAAAATAATTTCAACATGCAAAGAGCTTTGGGCATTAATATAAAAAATTTCCAACTCGCAACCCAACTTTGGGTATCAATATTGGAAAAATTACAACTTGGAAAGATCGTTTGGGCATCAATATCTAAAATAAAAAGGAAATTTTTACTAAAGGTGTACCTAATGATTAATGATGCATGAATTTTATCAACTCTAAAATGTCATGATATAACTAAAACCTTCAAATAAAAAAAAAGCCACGTTAAAAATGTTCAATTAAAGGCACGAGTTTCAACATGATTCTGTTCAAGCAACTTCTCCAACTCAAAATTCCGTCGTGGTTGCATTTGAACGTAAGACGTCCAAGCAATCTTTGACGTACTTACCTGCTCGTGCTCCCGAGTTACATTTAGCGAAAAACATAACCTCAAAATTGAGAGACAAGAATTTTTACTCACGTCCACAGCCTTGATGGCGAGCATGAGTCTGAGCGCCGCCAGTCCTTCAGGCATCTGTGCGGCGTACATGAGGGCTGTTCTGCCCTCCAGAGTTTGGTGGTTGACGTCGACGTCTGAGCGCGCCAGCAGGATCATAGCGAGGTCAAAGTGGCCGTCAGCGCACGCTCTCAGTAATGGCGTCTTGCCCTCGGCGTCGGCTATGTTCACGTCTATCTCAGGCCTCTCGAGGAGAGCGTACAAGGCCTCCCTCGAGTTGCGTCGGATAACGTGGTTCAGAGCCGTCGCTCCAAAGTCATCCATGAGGTTGATGTTCACGTTGTTTCTGGCTGCGAGAATTTCGATTATCCTGCTGCGGTTGTTCTTTGCTGCCAGAATCAAGGCCGTGCTACCATTCTCTTTGCAGCGTAAGTTTGGATTCGTTGCTGGGTGTGAGAATAAAACCCTGACCATATCTTCATGCCCAAACTCCGAAGCAAACATCAGTGCTGTCATTCCGTTCACGTCTTGCAAATTCACGTCTATGTTTTGCTGATCCAGAAGGAGCCGTAGGCATTCCATGTGGTCATTTCTGGCTGAAAGAAGAAGAGCAGAATGGCCAGCGGGTGCCCGAAGGTTCACTTTTATTGAAGGATGTTCAAGCAACTTACTGGTGACGTTTGCACTTCCTTGGTGACCTGCAGCCAACAGCAAGGCTGATTCCCCTCTGTTGTCCATAGCGTTCACATCGCATTCTCTCCGTTCCAGCAGAAGTTCTGCAACATTGTCATTGCCCGCGCGGATGGCTAGAAGAAGAGCGGTAGCTCCATCGTCAGTTGTCATGTTCATTTTAGTATCCGGATGCCTTAGAAGTTCTCGCGTAATTTCATAGGCACCAATATCAGCCGCGTGTGCTAGAGCCGTGTACCCTTTTTCATCCTTTTTGTTGACGTCGATGTGGGGGCAACATAGAAGCGTGCTTAACGATCGTAAGTGGCCGTTGATGGCAGCGAACATTAGCGCTGTCCTTCCTCTTGGGTCATCTCGGTTAATGTCAGTTTTGTCGTGGGTGAGAAGAAGGCGAACAACTTCATAATGGCCGTTGTTTGCCGCGGTCATCAAAGGAGTTAATCCGTCGTTATCTGTTTCGTTTACATTGAGAGTAGGTACCAAAAGAAATACCTTGACTACTTCGGTTTGACCGCATGCAACAGCCCAAGCAAATGATGTCTTTCCACTTTTCGGACGCCAGTTAACGAATGGACCATTGTCTAAGAATCTATCGACATCGCTGACCGTGTCCACGTTGGCATCATTCAAGTTCCTCTCGAATCCTCTTGCGATGACCGAAGGAGAATGAAATTCATCGTCATCTGATGCATCAAAACCGTTATTTTCTAAATCAAGGAAATTATTTTTAGAGCTTGAAAGCTGTGACTTGTCTTGGTACCTTCTCAAGAAGTGGATAACCTCTATAAATCCATTTTCCGAGGCATAATCTAAGGCTGTTTTCCCTTTTAGGTCTTCAGCGATGGGATCCACTCTCGAGTCCCGCAGAAGAGTCTGCACCACAAGAAGTTCATTCCGGCGAGCTGCCCACATCAAAGCCGTCATGCCATCGTCGTCCGTTTTGTTTGGCTCGAGAGTCTGGTATTGTTGTAAGAGCTCAACCACCAGAACTGAACCTTGTCTTGCTGCCCATGCCAAAGCTGTCATACCCTGGCCGTCGGTGTCATTAATTTCAATGTCTGGATGTGCTAATAAGATTTTGACGACTGTTTTATGCCCTGATCGAGCAGCCAAACTCAGGGCTGTCAATCCTTGTTTCGTTTGAAGCTTCAAATTTACATTTGAGCTCTTAAGAAGAGCGTCAAGTGCTTGGTCGTGTCCGTAATTTGCTGCCGTAGCACATGCAGTGAACCCTTCGTTGTCTTGCTTATTGCAATCTGTCTCTGAGTGCTGCAGTAAAATTGATACACACAGAGCTTGACCTGATCGTGCAGCATAGATGAGAGCAGTTTTCCCTTGGGAATCTTGCTGATTGATGTCGATGTCCTTGCACTTAATGAGCATGTTCACGAGAGGCGAATGTCCTCGATAAGCGGCTCTCATTAAGGCAGAAATTTTATCTTTCGTGGTACAATTGACGTCGGTGTCGTCATGGTTGAGGAGGAAGCTGGCCACTTCAGCGTGTCCCACCTCTGCTGCCATCAGGAGGGGCGTACGACCAACTTTATCTTTTTTCGTGAGATCACTTCCTCTTTGGATGAGGAACTCAACGATATCTGCATGACCAACACTGACAGCCCACATCAGTGAATCCATCCCGTCTGAATCGCAGGCATCAATGTCAGCGTTGGCATCCAGCAGGACGCTGACACATTGGATGGATCCCCCAGCAGCCGCCCACAGCAGAGCGGTTGACCCGTCAGAGTGCTTCTTATCGACGGTGGTGCGGTAGGAGGAAGTCAGGAGCTTCACCACCTTCGTGTGGCCGTGCACAGAGGCCTTCATGAGGGCAGTCTCCCCAAGCTTGTTGGTGAGGTCAGGTTCAGTGTCGGGGTGCACCAGGAACAGCCGCACCACCCCTTCGTAACCAGCTTTCGAGGCCCACATCAGCGCAGTCCAGCCGGCGTTGTCCTGAGCGAATCATTTGTAAATTTTCGCCCTTAATTTCGTTGTTTAGGGCAATGGAAGTAGTTAACATCTTGATACAATATCCCATTAAGGAGTGAAACAAAGTGCATAAAATAAAGCGTTGAGTGAGTGAAGGTATAGTATATTACTGCCCGTAGAACAGTTGTTCATATTGACGGTTTTAATGAGAAGCGATACTCCGGTAGTGTATGAATCTCCTTCGTTACATTTATTTAATACAATAGTTCACTTGGCAGGCCTGATAACGTTCGAGAGTTCCGAGCAACAATATATATCCATCTTAGTACTGTTCTGAAGTGCTGCTTGCTGTATGTTCAATTTCATGACTCATTTTTGCTTCTATTTTTATTTATTCAAACTTTAAAGTAACAATAAAAAGGCCTAAAATATTTTTTTAAAGAAGCGTTTATTTTTTGAATGAATATACAGACACATTTCATCACAATATGGTTACAGTCTGGCATACGACAATACCTGTTGGCGTGTGTGACAGGTGACACGTTACCTGTTGGCGTGCGTGACAGGTGACACGTTACCTGTTGGCGTACGTGACAGGTGACACGTTACCTGTTGACGTGCGTGACAGGTGACACGTTACCTGTTGACATGCGTGACAGGGGGCACGTTACCTGTTGGCGTGTGTGACGTTACCTGTTAACGCGTGGGGTACTACATGTCTGTTGACGTGTGTGGCGTTACCTGTCTGTTGACGTGTGTGGTGCTACCTGTCTGTTGACGTGTGTGGCGCTACCCGTCTGTTGACGTGTATGGCACTACCTGTTGACGTGTATGGCACTACCTGTTGACGTGTGTGGCGTTACCTGTCTGTTGACGTGTGTGGCGCTACCTGTCTGTTGACGTGTGTGGCGTTACCTGTCTGTTGACGTGTGTGGCGGGGTGGTGCAGGAGGGTCGCCACCACCGCCTCATGCCCTCGCCACGCCGCGTAGGTGAGGGCCGTCTCGCCGTGCTCGTTGGTCCAGTTGGGGTCCGCTCCTGCGGCCAGGAAGCCCGACACCTCCTCCGTGTTCCCAGTCTGCGCCGCCATCATCAGGCGACTCTCTGAACAGGAACAACTCTCGTCAATGCCAGAACCCGCCGGGAAATTTGCCGAAGCGTGGAACGATCCCATTGATTTTTAGGAGACATCGCACGCGCAAGAAAACGGACAAAAATTCATGTGTTTATCATCTCTTAGCGCTTGTGTTAGAATCCGGGAGTCCTGAAACGTTTGTTAGAAAAGACATTGCCTTTTACAATGGTTCTCCTTTGCATACTGCAGTTTGGGAAAGCATGATAATATTACGTTACAAAATTTTACGTCTGGTCCAGCGTCTGGGTAAATAGCATAATTTCCCATTTTCTTGTAACTCAGCAGATTAAAAAAATACCAAACAATATAATGCATTCATACATTTACTTTACAGAAATTTTTGAAAGTTTCCACCACCCACATCGATGCACTTGAGATACCTTCGACTTAAGGACTGCCGGATATTGTGGAAAAGGCCTGGCATTCAGAAATATCGCCAGAAGTCGCTGCAATTCTGGCCCGAGACCTTCCTCCGATGCCGCAGCTGTTGGCATTTTCCCCAACATCCGGC
>VOMN01112550.1:0-16026 GCA_014899125.1 Orchestia grillus | reverse complement strand
AAACAGAAGACAAAAAAAACAGAAGACAAAAAAACAAAAACAAAAAAAAAAGACCAAGCTACATACATTTAAATGATTTCAAAGCCTTGAAAGATCTTAAAGAACACGCTCTTGAATCACGGGCGTGACGCAAACAATATTAAAATTGAAGCACTCAGACGGCTATCCAAACCTCAGTTCTGCAAGTCAGACCAGGTCGGTGGTCGTCCACTCGACGTTTGGCTCGTTGAAAAGAATTGGCCAACTCAGAAGAAAAGAATTCTCTCACGGCCGCTTGAACTTCCTCCATCAATAGGAGTTTCTCTATCTGCTCGACAGGGTACAGCGCAGAACTTGCGTGCACCATTAAAATTAGCAATAAATCGGACTCTACATTCATTTTATGGCCCATCTATTTCTATCAAATATCCGGAAGGAAATTAGATGCTCAGGGAAGGGAGCGTTTTTCTGAGCGCGGTGAGAGAGAAACCTGGCATCGTGGCCGGCCGGACCTGCTCGGCAACCTATCGGTGCTCAATGAAAAACATCGAGTGCAATTGAGACGGGTTTAGCATTTTACCAATAATAGCACGGATTCACTTAAACTCTACCTCTTTATATGCTAATGCATCATTGCCAAACACAAATTTTGGGTTCGTTGGACAAGGAACTATTAATACACAAGAGCTGGATTATGGACTAATTTACTTTCGTGCAAACACTGACATTCAATGGGCGCGAGGCGTCGGGTCGTCAGAGTAACAGTGAATGGCAGCCCACTGAAGGGCTTGGGCGCACATTATATAATTATTTTTTTGTACCAGAAAATGAGGATACGAGATACGTTAGGACCTATCCAAATGCATTCTTGAAACGTTACAAAAATTATGGTATGTGAAATGATTAGTTTCTTCTATGAATCAAGTGTTTTTTTACTAACTTTTTTTACTTCAAAACAGAAAAAGTGCTTATAATTCTTATGAAACTTTTATTTTCTGTAATACTTTGGTTACATTCATTACTGGCATCACGCTGAAGAAAGGTAAAATTCAAAACTTATTGACCTGACTACAAAAACAGTCTCTCTCTCTCATCAAACTCTCTCACATTTTCTTCAGTTATAAACAAATCGGAAATCATGACTTTAACCCATGAAGAAGACAAACGTGCAATTTTGTTGCACAAACCCATAAGATAAGAACACCAGGTAAAGAACTGCTGATTATCAGGACCCATGTACTACGTGCACCATAGGACACCCATTATCACCCATGTGCTACCTACAAGCGCCATGTACTACAACTGTTCCTTACGTGCCACTGGCACTGACGTACACATAATATTACTCGTGCAACGTTGTCATTTACTGGAACAAGCGTTGCATTCAAGATAAAGTCCCGGGAAAAAGTAAATGAGTTATAGACGTGAATTCTGCATAGCCAAACAGTTCCAATGGCAGCAGTATCGCTTCCACTGAAATGAATGTGTCACTGAAATAAGTGAAGTCAAACATCCATTACTTCGATTTAAACGTAAAAAAACTATTTTCGGTTGAAACCACTTCATCCTCGAACAAATCAACCCTTGAACATTTGTACTAACACAAAAACATGCGCTTCTAATTGATTGTAACGCTAGTGGCGTACGGTGAAACGCACTGTACGAGTGACGACATTTATCACGGTTTTAACATTTAATTTTTAACATTTTCCTGCGACGGTGCTAATTTTTCGGGGGCAAAAGGACCCACCGCTGAGTCACATCACATGAACAGTTTTAAGCACTCGTGAAAATCGTCGTCGTACAGCTGCCGTGTGCTAGGCTCCACCGCACTGCAGACAGGCGCGAGGCGCGACGTGTTTTGAAGGGAGATGCAATAAAGCACACGCTGGTTAGACGAGGGGCGCTAATTCGCCTCATTGTATTACCATTTTCTTAATTGAGCTCCACGAGGTGTGCCACTAGCGTGGAAATTAGAGTGCACGACTAGCAAAAATATTAAACAGTGTGCGACTAGGCAGAGAGGTGTGAGACTAGCGTGAAAATTAGAGGGTGAGCGAGTATCTCAACGTGAACAGCAACAAAGCCTGACCTCATTTACGTAAAATGTTGCAACACTTGTGCTGCCTCTACAGAAAGGGCACCTAAGCAACAAATAGCACAGAGTGCATACTGAGGGTCATTTTCTAGATGGATTGCGAGCTCGACGTAATCGTACGCGTATCTCAGATAGCACGCACACCAAGTGACACGACCATGGCGAGACATTGTGGTCGAGCGTGTGACGAGCGTGCCAAAATTACTTCATGTTACCTCTCCTGCATTTGTGTTCTTTGTGCACTTCAAGAGACTATACGATGAAACTATTGCTAGAAATATTACAAATAATAATAGCTATCATAGTAGCAAGCCTAATTGTAAGTAATTGTACTGCTAAAAGCAATTCCTGTTAGCTGTTCAGTTCATGTTTGAAACGTCAAGCACTGAATCAAGACTGCACTCGTATCTGAGCAGCCGGAGGCGAGGATAAACATTATTCAAGGAGCTAAAACTTCGTAAACAGTAAATAAAAAAACAAATTATTCGGAAGTACAAAAGTGTCCCAGGATGCTGAATGCAGTGCTGCGCGTCAGAAGAAAGTGTAAATTCAGCTGTATTATAAATAACTGTTATTTTTGTTGTAAGTAAAATTCCGGTTTCATTAATAGAAGAGGTGAGATGAAATCATTAGCTGCTTGGGAACCCAGCACATTTGAGCTGGTGAACCACATCGCTGGCGTACGATACGCTCCTGTTGACAACGATAGCACGGTAGCAACAAAATGAGAGTACCATTTAAGCGCCGTTTTGATCAGGTCTTAAATTCCTTTCAAGTAAAGCTCATTTTTCAGCATAATTTCTTATTTATTTATTTTTATTATTATTACCCTATTCGGGTAGGAAAACCCTCGAAACGTGGTAAGAGGTGTGCAAAATGCGAAAAACTAATAATTAAATATGCGGGAAAGAAAAGAGCAGCCAGGGAGCGAACGTTATTGCGCTCGTACGAGTATCTGTCTCGAAAGAAAAAGGGGAAAGCCGTCAAAAAAGCTCTAGAAGCCAAACCTACAGCAGATTCTCGAAACTAACACACGAGTTAGGAACATTAACACACATTTGATGAAAATCACGTGTTATAAAAACGCTGACTACGACAGCAATGCGCAAGAATCCCACAATCGCGGCTACCGAATTGAACGCGCATTCCAAAATTCTCACAAAAATCAAGTGCACATATCCTTTGAAGATATCTGATGAATTCCTCTTTCAATAACTACAAAGTTCTAGAGCCAAATGAATGACTCACACAAATACAGAACCGATGGAAGCATGCATGTTTGGTGATTAACTGTGCACTTTCCTCACAGTGCTATTTCAGTCTATAACAAGCTAGCGACTGATACCAGAGTTTAAAACCAATTAAAAAGGAGCCAATAATACCGAGGTACTTTCAACATTGCTTAACGTCGTCATTCATCGGGTGCCGGACACAGTAACATATCTTTTAATCCAAATATGAATACGAGCATAGAGGCTTTCGGAGCGTTCTGCAGGCGGCCGACATCAGAGTACGGCATTTACTTATGCACGTTGATATTAATTCATCAAAACGAGTTCGGTGCTGACATTGGTGTTCACCTTGATTCAAGTTCCATCAATAATAGGAGGTACACCGACATGAGAGTAACCACAAGCAGTACATCAGCATCACCCAGTACATTTCAATATTTCATAGCGCTTAGTGGTAGTTAGTTTTCTTGGTATTTTAGAGTTCCATAAACTGAAGACGGTGGGGCAGAAATGAGTCGGGAAGGACCGTTTACATGGCAGGATAAGAGGCGGCCTGTTGGTCCAAATGTCATTCGCTACCTGGCTATTAAAATAACTTATTGTCGCAGATAAGTAGGTGCGTCGCACGTAATGTGAGTCCCTCCATTACCATCTAAATTTTTATGAATTGCCTTCACTCAATTACGCGTATCTGATGCTCAAAATTACAAGAAAAGTTTGCTTTATAATATGTGGTGCATTGTGACTTTTAATGCTGAAGAATAAACTAAAAATGACAATTCTTATCATTTAGTGCGTAATGACAACTTTCAGGACAAGTAATTATGTTATACCATGCGTTACAGTACGAGTGGTTTAGTTGTGATGTACAGATAACAATATGTAAAAAAGTTCTACACATTGGTGAAAGATGAATCATAATCACACGTCTTGAGCACTTATCTTCAGCTTCATAAACAGTGCTTGCAACGCATTGTCCTTGACATAAAAACCCTCCAGCAGCCCGTCGACTAAGAAGTTATTCTAAGTTTCAAGTGCAACGGAATTCGTGATTAAAACAGTTGTCTTGCGTGAAGAAAGAAAACTCTTGATAGAAAACTTTGTCTACTTTAAAACGGTCTGTATATGTTCAAGTTGTGAGCTCAGAGGAGTAGAACATCACGCATTTTTTTTA
Source organism: Orchestia grillus (assembly GCA_014899125.1). Classification (NCBI taxonomy): domain Eukaryota; kingdom Metazoa; phylum Arthropoda; class Malacostraca; order Amphipoda; family Talitridae; genus Orchestia; species Orchestia grillus. Next base: position 11,543 of record VOMN01112550.1, on the reverse strand, counting down.
GATTAGAGCGGCCTGAGAAGTGGCGTTCATGGACTGTCCACGTCTTGGGCCCGCGAGCGTCACAACCCGACGGTTTGTTGACAACTTCATAGCAGTTGCCAGCTAAAATTTCCTTGACTCGGAAAAAATATGTTCTCTCACTTTGAAAATACAAACTTTTCTTGCATGTTTATTTAGAGTCACCTCAGAGACAGAGATGAGGGAGAGAGAGAGGGAGGGAGAGGGAGGGAGGGAGAGAGGGAGAGAGGGAGGATTGAGCTCGGACGAGCATACGACCTCAAACTAAGAAGACAAAAAACAATACACTGACGAATGCTGGTCTTTAAGGGAAACGAGGCGTTAATACATTTTTAATCCTTATAAGGCAGAAACGACAACGACATGAGTTCCAATTCAACGTAAACACTGGAAGCATGGGAAATGAAATATCTCTTCATGCTCCGATTTTAGTCAACGTGCCTCTCCGTCAAGAAGTTCGCCTTAATGTGCGTCGAAGTCTATGATGTCGAATGTTTTTTAACTAAATGTTTGACATTCGGAGCTCATCTTGATCACTAGCAAAACATTTCGACATCTCTGGAGTGACTCTGAGAATTAGGAAAATTCTGACAAAAAATGGGGCGAATCATAAACGCTTCTTCGTCAAAAACTCGACTCACAATCTACTCCAGCGCCCGTTGACGTGCCTACTTGTACTACGGAGGGGAAAAGTTCAACTATTCCGCCCGCATAATGTCCAGTTTATGAGGACATTCCTCTGTGGTGCGCCCTCAAGCAGCCCTCGTAACAAAGGTAATGGATACGCACAGAGGCAAATTTCAGTTGAGGGGAGCAATAACTTTAATTCTGCGTGATGAAGTCCAAGCCCCAGCCCAGCACGTCGCCAGGAAACTCGTGGGGTTGATTTCGAGGCGTCCCTTCGCAGGCGGGTAGAGACAGCCCTTAGACGCATGGAACAGCAGTGTTTGTAATCAAGAAAGCCACACAAAAATACAGTCGAGTAAAGTCAGCGGATAAAGGACATCGGACTGTTTTTTATGAATCTTTTCCCGTACAAATTTAAAAATTCTCATTTATTTAATTAAAGACCCACTGAGCAGCAACAAATTATATTATTAGCGTGGCATATAAAAGTCGCCTGTCCTACACCACATAGGGACACCAGCCGAGCAAGTACAAACGATTAGGAAGCTCGGCGTAGCCAAGGCTATCACGAGCAATATACGAAATTTAATTCTTGGGGGACCGGGTCTGTAATTCAGGAAGACGAGCTTTCAGTACACAAATAAGGAGAGGGGGAAGAGAAGCGAGGTAAGACTGAGCGATGACTGCAAATGACAGAGGGGCAGTAATGCGAACTGCTATCACGCGAGGTGGGCTCGCCAGGGGCCTCAGCTGACGGTGGTGCTTGTGTTGCTCGTGTGGCAGCCGTGTGCAGTATTGTGTTGTGTGCTACTAGTGTATCAGCCAGAGATAATATTAAGAGGTCTTATGTAACTTATATGTAACACAATATTAGAAGGTCTTACGTTACTCGTGTGCCAACAGGGCACAATATTAGGAGGTCTTGCGTTACTCGTGTGTCAACAGGGCACAATATTAGGAGGTCTTGCGTTACTCGTGTGTCAACAGGGCTCAACATTGCGTTTCATTATTCGCGTGCTGACCATGCGAATATTGGAACTTGCGCAGCTCGTAGGTCGACATCACCGGGTGCTGCTTATCTCACGTGACCACAGCACGCATTTCTGCCTTCGCTGTGGCCAGAATTTACACCGAGAGCATACGTTACGGCCCGAGTCAGGTGAGAACGAGCAAAGACTCCTGCAATACTTTTTACAAATCCCATGCTCGAGGTGGATGCAATGATGCACTTTTTAAAAATCCGGTGTACTTATTCGAGGTGCTGCGAAATCTTGTGAAGTTCTTACGTCAATGAAATGAAAACGTAAATGACGTCTATTCATTCACTTTGCATATTTGTCGTAAGCGAAGCTGGAAAAGTAGACCTCGCGGTGCGAACTAATTTGGCACTCGCCTAAACCGAACTGTAGAAACAATTTTTTTAATGTACAGTAAGTATGAACTTTTCAGGTTACGCGACATGTCTTAGTTTGACAGATATCGAATCAGTCCTGATTGCCAGGCCGGATCCAAAGCATTGGGTAGAGTCTATTACTTGATTCAAGATCCGTAAACCTTCGCTCGAGTCGTGTGCACCAGATTTCCAGTCGCTCTACGGGAATCTTTATTTCATAGATAAAAAATGCAAAAAGCTCAAAATTCACGAATTCATTATCCAAGGAAAACGTAGCACTCAAAATGAATCTCATCGATTCTCAAAATATACACCACCATCAAAATATGTCATCATGGTTCCATCGAAGTAAAATACGTGTGCCATAAATCCACTTTCGACCCTGAACATCGTCTCGCAGAGCGGCACAGGGAATCATCCCATCATATGTTCATCTTTTGTTCAGCGGGTGTGCAGTAGTTTCTTCATTTGTGTTTGATCCATCAGACTTTGATTGGCATGTTAATCCTTGGATTATTTACATTTTCCCGAGGACAAGACCCCGGATGGTAGCGGTCTTAGCAGCCTAAGCGCTACTTTTGTCACGCTGTTTAAAGTTGGAAAGATCCAAAGTTACTGAAATTCCATCAGCATCTTGGACTTTAGAAGAGCCTGTTTACTGCAGAAATAATACCACATTACGACCATAGCAACTTCATTTCAGAAAGATGCAGGAAGCGCACCTCCCTTTCATGAGTACAGGTGTTAGCGGACCAGTTCCACACGAAATGTTCGCACATAAGTTGACTTCCAGGAAAGGTTTAGACCGCACTAGAGCAATGCTGTCGAATTAGAGTTTCGCAGCCTCCAGAGAAACACTAATGCTGAAAGTGAAGTAAAACGGAGCAGCTTGAGTGGAACGCGGCATTTGATGTAATCAATCATGCTGCGTTGGTCATTTACTCAAATTGAAATACTACGGCATTGGCTTGTGCAATTATCCTTGTCCATGTAATTTCTTCCAAGCTGTAAGAAGATCGTTATAATCGATGGAATATCTTGAGCTCGGACTACAATTGCACTGAAGACTGCGAGGCAAGTTGTACATTCTACGATTGTGCTCTCGCTCAGGTGCTATTTAGTGCACTGGAGGAGATATTTATCTTTTCTAATCATTCGAGGAACAACGAGTAATTGGCAGGCTTAGTATCATGTTAGAATATCAGCCGACTGCTCAGGGTCAAGCATCGAAATAGAGGTCTGATCCAAACTAGCCAGCCAATTTGCGATTACTTCCATAGAATTTTATTTTCAGTGCGAAACTGAACTTGAACACTTAAGCTTGTTGCGTTCATTTCCCGCGAAGCATCGCATGTTATCCCTGAACTGAGCCAATAATATGGATTGCAAAACGCACTTCGATAATGTTCATATCATGCAGGATGTCCATTTATTTGTCCGCCCAAACTTCAATATTGTTCTTGAATGGATAGTCACTAGCCGTTATTTTATCGTCTTGGTGTCCTACATGCATGACTTTAGGTTGATACAACCATCGCATCAGGAGCACTTTAGGCGTTGTATATCGTTTGGAATGTCGAATTCGAATTTTCACAATCTTCGACGATCTAACTTTGATCGTTGGACGATCAAAGCTAACACCTGGCTCGTTTGAGGGCTGAGCATCCTTAGTTTGCTTTTGAACTCCTCTTTCTTTCACTCTTTTTGCCTTGTCTTTGTTCTGTCCGTGTCGAAGAAATTTCCTTACGAGAAACTCACAATTCAGCCAGCGGTGCGTGATCACGCGACTTCCCCGATGTTATTTGTAATTCTTTCGTTTGCAGCTGTCACAGTATCATGGGTTTAAATAGACATTTCACCGTACCTCGCTGCACGCAAATGCAGCATGGCGACGTGTTTACTCCGAGTTACTGGCCAGGGACCGCGTGAACTCTTATTCAACTGCAGACAGTGCTGCGCGCGGAAGCTGCGTGATGGAGGTATAATTAGCTGATGGTGTCGTGCATCAATGGAAGCAGTACTGAAAAAATTTCTACATACAATATAGGGCATTGCATGCCGCTCAGCTACAGTATGAACTTTTCAGTGCAATTACCCAGCTGAAACTCTAGATATGGTTTTTGCAACGCCTTAAATAATTTAGTATTACTGCACATGACACGCATCCAAAGTGATGCAGGCATTACGAACTTAAATGTTTAACAAGTAACCATTAACTTGGACACTTTGGAAGCAAAAAAAAAGGATAATGCCATGTGAATAATTAAAAGAGCCGATTTATTGTGAATGTTATCATTATTTCACCGTGTAGGTAGAGTTTTAAGGATTAGGACATTTCAAAATGTTAACGCTATACTACCATTAACATTTTCCGGATAGATGTAGCTCTTTCATCATATCAATGCTTGAACAAAAGCTTTCGCCATTCCAACAATAGAAATAAAATTCAAGGCAACAAATTTTTGAATTCAATTGATCTTAGATTGCAACATTTGAAGCCGACAGACCTAACGATGCCGACAGTCTCTTCAAAGCGAAAGCTTTTTTTTACAGGCCATGGAGGGTAAAGGAATCAATTATTGCTAGATTAATCACAAATGTGAGTAGCGTCAGCTTCAATCACTAAAATATAGAAAAATTTTGCAATTTTTTTCATGCTCTACAAGCTATGTCGTACGAGCACGACAGCCACTGGACTCAACACAAACTTTGGAGCTCTTAAAGGCCGCGTTTAAACTTTTAAACTTCAGTGCAATATATATTTTCGTGTTGATATATTTCACATTCGACTTCCCCAATCCCTTGCTATGAAAGCAAGAGCATGGTTAAGGTGCAAAATTTGTGCACTACGAAGCTTTCACGCTGTACATAAATACCAACAAATAAATTTAAACGAGTCCCATTGACCCGAGAGTAGCACGCGTCACCAGACAAATGGTGCTCGAGACCACTCAGAGCCGCTCTGCTGATCAGGCGGCCATTTAGAATAAATGAGCCTAATCCAACAGTCAACACAGCAAGAATTAGAATGCAACCAGCGTCGTGGAACAAACGCCCAATCCGATCTGAGCTGCCACAGCATCAGTAGGGGACCCTCGTCAAAACGCATTAGGCTGCCGGAGGCCCCACCGACGGTCTAATACCACACATTAAATACGGCCAATATTGACCGGTTATTGTTGAGGGGAGAGGTGCGGCCGGCTGTTGCTAGGTTACTAATGAGAGGGGCACTGCAGAGCTGTAACTTGAGCAGCCCCTCGCAGGGCTAATGAACCTCCACAACCTCACTCGGGGATTAATATATGTAGTACTAGCCTTACTCGTGTTCTCCAGTCCGTGAAAATTACGGCTGTTTTGCTTCACTGGAAATAAAGACAATCGCTTGTCTTTATTTCATCTTAAGTCATTGTAGTATTTTGAAAGCGACTTATTGCTTGGTAACTACCTTTACTTGATACACTATATTTTGTTTCTTTTTATATTTTTTAAAAGGAAACTTCGCGTTCGTTGACAACCATTCGATACAATGCTGAGCTACTCAATAGCAAAATTGTAGCTATTGATTAGCTTGTACATCAATGTTGCCATTTCGAAAGATTAGTCAATAAAAATTGAAAATTTTAAACTCGGGGAATATAACACTCATAGAATTCTCCAGGTGAAATAAAATCAACTCTCGTTTTGCTCTTCACAAGCTCGAGACGCCAAGCAGCAAGAAAAGGTTTTCCCTTTTGGATATTAAAGGCTTGCATAATCCCATAAAAAATATCACGATCTCCACATGTACACTTCATTCTCTTATAATTGCGATTACATACCCTAAAGCAGAAATTTAAACGACTCATGAAATTATCATTATAGGGGATAATTTATCTTAGTGCTATGAAATTATTTGGTGGGAGCGTACCTATTAATTTGGCGATGAGGTACTTGTATATATTCGGTGGAGGAGTAACAATCTGTCGGGAAAACGCTTCAATTTGCTGAAGAGTTCTCGAGACTTCATGATGAAGAATTCTAAACATTCGGGAAAGATTTCATTACTCAAAATCCTATTTCTCATCAAAACAGCGCTTTTGTGTGGTACGCATACAAAAAAGCACGGTAGCGTGCAGAGTTTGATGATTTATTATTTGGCGAGCAGGAGAGGAAATAATACTGAATTTTGTGGTTTCGTACGATTGAAACAGGATTTTCTAAATCTTCGTTACGAAGCGATAAAGCAAACAATTTTAAACAATCGCGACAGCTGTACACACTGTTGAGAAAGCGTTGACAACTTGTAAGCAGAGAAAATTGCACAAAGAGATGAAGATGGTGAAATTCCCCTTGAAAACGAAGTGAGGGAGTCCTAAATAGGATAATTTCACCAGACAAGAATAGTGAAGAAGAAACAGTGAGCTGCCACGAGCACGAGCTGATGTATAAATTGTGAAGAAAAATAAGCATTGGGATTCATGCAATCGACAGGAGTTTCCACAAATGCGTCAATGAGTCAGAGTTGCGCATATGAATCGTGTAGGTAGCGAGGCACAGCAGAGTTAGACAAGTATGATGGCTGTTTTTCTTGGGATGGACATTTATCAATCATTTATGCACATGAATAACTGTACTACGTTAATGCAACTCACAAATTAAAGTACCATTGAAAAACGAAGTACACTGTGCTAGACAGTGTCAAGTCAAATACTTTATTTTAACGTGATTAGTATTCTCGCTCCCAAGTAAGCCAATAAAGAACATCTATGTCACGCGCGATCACCTCAGATCAGCTCTCTGACGTAACCTGGTAAATCGATTCATCTTCTTTCTTATAATAATATATATTTATTAAATTTATTCACATTAACCCCGAAAAAATGTACAACACAACACCCCACGACAGAAACACGAGTCCAACTGAGTGAAGGCGTTGTCCATGTACTTGCCGTCGAGCCATTGTTCGATTTAGGCTCATTTATTTAAAGTGCATCATATAGGATACCTTAACCAATAAAAGAAAGAAAATGAAATTAATCGATTCATTTGGTCATTACACAACATCGCACAATTTTTCTACCTTGAAAACGAACTATTTGGGACTTACAAAATATCATCAGTCGCAAGCATAAATGGCCTCAGTCGCAATGGCCTCAGTCGCAATGGCCTCAGTCGCAATGGCCTCAGTCGCAATGGCCTCAGTCGTAATGGCTTCAGTCGTAAGGGAGAACGCAAGTGACGTTGGCAAGGAATATTCCTGAACACGCTCGCTACTACGTGACGCACACGTGCGCCATGTGGCACTCTGCTATGTTTAGCTCTGGTCATATTCATCAATGTTTAATTGCTATCACAAGCTCTTGCCACTGACGCACCCGTGCATTTTCAGTGATTACAGTCGACAAAAACTACAGGAAGGCATACACTTCGTAATGATATCCATAATACTACTCTAGAATTTTGTGCATCGTTAGGTAAGTACGAGTAGAGTAACTATCAATACTACCCGTTTTTCCCTGTCGTAGATTCAGCATGTACGTCATACAGAAAATTAAAAATTTCAATCGCTTCAATTAAATAATTACGGTGGCACAGAAGAGCAAAACTTTGAAAATGACAACGAGCACTTCAGTTGTCCATGATTCCAGTGCACGCAGCGAGGGTTCAGCACACTGCCAATCCAGCAGCTGACGTGACATCGACCGACCTGAGGGTGACTATTAAGCATCGGGTGCACTATGACTTTGTTCAACACGTTCCCCGCGTATTGGCCACGGGTGTACCAAAGGAGCAATCCATTCTACTGTTGGGTAAAGGTTTGTTTGCGAGTCAACGCACATATTTTGACTGCTTTTAAAGAAAACTCTCATTTGAATTGTTAAAGTAACTAAGCCCGTAAATCCAAGTAATGAGAAAAAGCGAACAAGAAAGAAGCACGTCTAACTTCAAAACACTAAGTGTCGCCGAATTCACACCTAACCTGAACCACTAGCAACCGAACAATGGAGTGGCCTAACGCAGGGAACGTGCTGATGTTCATACCCATGAGCTGCAACGCGTATAAATAATATGCAAACAGACGTACTGATGTTGATGATGTACGTCTTAATGACAGTGTGGAAGAGATCAGTTGTAAGGCGTATGAATAATGTGCAAACGTACGTATTGATGCCGCACGTCTTAATGAAATAGTGCGGAACGGATCAGTCGTAATGCGTATAAATCACATGAAAACGGATGCATTGATCTTTCATGTTATAATGACTGTGTAACGTACGAGTCGTACTGCGTATAAGTCGTGTGCAAACGTATTGATGCCGCACGTCTTAATAATAATGCGTAATGTATGAGCTGCAAGGCGTATAACTGATATGCAAATGTACGTAGACGCCTCATGTCTGTATGATTATGCGTAATGTACGAGCTGTAAGAATAAATGATATAAAATGTATATATTGACACTCCATATCTCTACGATTGTGTATAAATGCTAGGGTGTGTTGGACCATGCAAATTTTTTGACTCATTTAGTGACGACGTTAAAATTTGTCAAGGAACGGATACAAAGGAATCTACACATCGAAGACGTGTTCGTGGCAACAACACGGGTCTTGTGCTTTCTCGAGATGACAGTCATAAATTAATGCTCTTACGAACCTCTAAAGAAATGGGCCCATAAAGAAAAGGACGCGTAAAAATACGGATTTAGGTCTTAAATACCTACGATGAGCGGAGTACTACCCCGAATGTCACTTTGAGAGAGAACTCGCACATTAAAATAAGCGGGAGACAAAGATGAGGGCTGAAGCGAAAATAGCAGCAGAAGGGCTGTGAACGCAAGCTCAATTCCTTTCACCGAGGACTTCACATTCACCACATCAATTTTTATTCAAATTACCAATTAGCCTTTCATACTATTTACAGATATTTTTTATCGTATATGATTATCAGCCGAAAAAGACAAATATATATAAACATACAAGTTCACACTACCAATGATGAGCAGCGGATGAGAAGGCAGCGATTAATAGTAATGGTACTCAATATTTGCATTGCCAGAGCCACATTGCACTGAAAAATGTCCCTGTGAATCATAATAGTGACACAAAATACTGATATAATGGGGTTTAGGCTTCGACCATTCATTCGAGTTAAAGTTAAGCAACGTTTGGGCTGACCGTCCAATGAAGTAATGCGTTGAAATAAGATTTCAGTTTTCTAAGTCCAATGCGCGGGTGAAAGCATCCAGCGTACGAGATACAGACCCCTAGAGATGTATCTGGAGAGGGCCACACAATGTGTTTACAGGGACTTCCATCAAGAAGTTACCACTTCATTTCCAAGCTCCTGATAGCCTGTTTGCTCGTAATTGAAAACGAGCTCGAAATAGCAGAGAGCGCGTCTCAGAAGCGAAATCATGTGCGAGGAATCCGTAGAGTTGCGTCAGGTAAGAGAAATCGTGTTCTCAGTCCCCCTGGGTTTTTGCGAGGAGATAATGAACAGCTGTCAGTCTCCACGTCTGACTCTATTGTGCTAGCAACACGCTTCGGTCCTTCTCAGTCCAGACTCTTAATGGAACTGATTACAAGCCGTGAATCAAGGTCTTTTGCGAGGGCTCGGCGGGAATGAATTTGAAATAAAGTGGAGAGCGTCAGGAGTCGGTGTCATCGTGTGCACTAAACGGGCTTCATTAATGCGTGAATTATGCGTTCAAGATGCTGAAAGCAAAAGAACGCTTCATATGCACGTGGAGTGCCTCAGGAACTTAAGAATAAATACAACAGAAACCTAAGAATTAATTACAGTACTTACGAAGCATTGGCCTCAGTTGGGAAACGTTTCCACCCACCTGAAAAAGTAAATAAATTGAATTACAAATATTATTAATTATGAATACGGAAATTCAGAGATAACAATAAAAACTACACTTATTGCATATATGAAATCCTACAATTTTTCCACATAAATTTTAAATGCATCAAATAAACATACGTCAGTTTTAACAATGAATTTTGTTTCAGGCCAGCAAGCGAGTATTTAATTGGAAAAGTTCCGTATTAAATTGAAGTTTTCAGGAGTGAACTTCAAAAGCGTTTAAAATACACAAGCTGCCACTGAATTGTACAACAAATGACCCCGCGATGTCGCAATGTTTCAGGCTCACAACGTCAATCAACGGAGGTGTAACAAGGAGGTACCGAGCACTGCTCTTACCTTTGTTTCTGCTGGCAAAAAAAGAAAGCACGCATCAAGGGCAGGCTTATGAATTAGGTTCCTTAGGCCCAACTGAGAGTCGAGGCTTTTTGTTCGATTTGATGGACGTCAGCGAAGTTGCGGACGATCATTGATAAAGCGACGACTGATGTATGGAGAGACTCGAGTTCGCAGGGCATTTATCGACGTTAGTTATCACCTTATTTGAGAGTGAAGCCTTTACTGTTCTACTGTGAGCAATGCCCTTCATGTGACACAAGGTGATACTACGTTTTCTTCGAGGACTAGTATAGGTAAGTACACGGCACGTCAAAAATGACGGGACATACTATCGTTTATTCTCAAAACCAATGATACTTTTCCAATGAAGCATGTAATGGATCACAGATGGCCTTCGTCGTTTCTTCTAAATCAACTATTCATAACCGAAATATGTTAACCAAAAAATAGTTATCATATTCCGTCAAACAAAACGCATAATTTTCTTTAGACCACATTTATTTACGATATGATATTCGGCATTCTATCGATGACACTGCAGTAATATCAGCATGGCTTACAGTAATATTCTCCTATGAAATACTGATTAGGGAGACTGAGAGACCAAGCAACCAACAAACTGCGTAATATTTCATGTCTAGTAGATTATAGTCAAACAAAACAGCTTCACTTTGCTGTCAGTTCAAACAGGCAATGTGGGAAAACTTGAGAAACCATAGTAAGCTAAGACTAAAATATTTCATGATTTTCAAAAACTTAAAATTGCAACTTTTTCTGTACGTTTCAAGATAAGACTGTTTTTCCCCTCTCGTCAGTAATTGCAACGCTGGAAAATAGTAAAGTTCAAGACAGGACGTGGCAAGCAAATTAAATACACGCCCAATTAAGGAAGGAGAACATAGCTTCTGTGCGTACTGTTTCGCTTCCAGCATGACCATTTCAAGAGCCTGGTAAAGCAAAACGAATTATTCCTCTAATTTATTTGAGCCAGCAAATCAGAATAGCTCATTGAAATGAATGGACTCTTCACAGAGCCGACCGTATTCGGTAAGGAAAAAGGTCCACTCAGGACCCAAAGTCGCGAGTATCACACGCTTTGAAAACCAACACTGCATTAAGAAAAAAAATTGGCCAGTCATTAACGCTAATTGAATAAATTATAAAATTCATTGCCGACACCAACGTAACCTGAGCAGTAGCCGTCTCGGGTGCAATTGAGGTTTGGAAGCCTTTATTTACCACAAGTAATTTACATCAGATACAGGTCTCCAATCAAATGAGAAATGACGAAGGACCGGGATCAGGATATATA
>VOMN01112541.1:0-13402 GCA_014899125.1 Orchestia grillus | reverse complement strand
GTGGCTGCGTGCTTGGGCCCATCGTTAGCGTGACTAATCTGGTTTTCCACTCGCGTCGCCCTGCGCTTCTCGGTAGTATAAGTCGCAGTCTGCTGACACTGGCTACTCGAAATTATACAATAGCGTGTTCTTAATACGAGCAGTTCGTACCGGTCCCGTCACGACGAGTTTACTTTTCTGGAACTTTTTTTTAGCGACTATGGCTTCTCAGCAGTGTCAAGAGAGTCGCCAATTAAGAAGTGTTTAGATATTAAATGAGTAAATACTCTTAATATTCATTCGATAATTGACTCTTGTTGGTTATTTTGGGATTTGTTTCCCATAAATTTTCACGGTTGTTTTCAGGATTTCCCATATTTTGGCTTCTAGTCAGAACAATAGCTATAAAACTGAGTATTTTTTCCGTTTCAAAGAAAGACTTCTCACTGAGATGTAGTAGACTTGAATAGCTTTATGATTCAAAGAAGAACAAAATTCCTTTCTAAGTTACTGATTTTAGAGCTCCTTAGCAATTTTAAAATGATACAGGTTTTAAATAATCATGTCTGTTCATTTCAACTTTCCTTAGTCGATAAGAAGTTCATCACTATTTTACTATACAAATGTAATTACGCTACCTTTCCCCTTTTTTCTACAGATGATTTCCTTTGCTGTGTCATAGATGATGATGAGAGGATGCTCGAGACATCTTCTATTTTAGAGGTTGTTATTCTTTTCAAACATGCATTGTACGATTAAAAATATTATATTGTGGTCCTAGTTCTCTTTTTCCATTGAAAAATAGAAAGTTCTCAAATGGTTGTCGAAAACTGATAGTATTTGGAGTGGATTGGCTGAAATTGTAGCAATGATTGGTGTATAATTAGATGGCATAACAGGCCTTCGCCTAGGATGAATATTACGAAATGCTTGAGTTTTGAAGCATGATTTCTGATGAGGATAGAAAATGAGGGTAGGAAACAGCTCTATTTGTCTCCATTTGTTTCTTGTTATGAGTGCGTGTAGTCTTTTCCCTATTGTTGTTGTACGCATAGCCAGTTGTTCTATGCTTAGCATCAATATCTCCCTTACGGTAAACTACGTGAGGTCTGTTCAAAACTATATGGAAGTCGATGAAGTCAGTTTTCTGTTGAATGTGTGTCGTGCCTGAAGTAATGGCTCCTGTTTGCGTTTTTTAATGTGATTCTTAGCATGTATAAATGAAAAGTATCATGTAGTTTGCAAGAGATGTGCTTATTGACTGTTATGGCAACTCTGACGAGCAGCACATGTTGTTCGTAGATGTAAAAAGTGTGATAGTTACATATTTTGAGAGCTGGATTGTTGGTGAGTGAATAGTCGTAACACAGAATGTCAGGATAATTAGTGCAGTATATGCTTCTGAGTCGTATTTTGTTTGAGCTCAAAGACTGCACATTGCGTTAGATTATGATTAATTTCTGCAAATTTATTTTTGGTCCGTATATATGCTTGTGTTTCTTTGAAGTTGAGAATATGGTTGGTATTTCGGAGCGCTATGAATTAGTATCGTAAAATTATGTTAAATTTTTTACGAGTGAACTTAATTTGTTTCCATTGAATGTATTCCCGTTGTGTTCGTGAATTGAGGCGCTGTGTCATAAACTTGAGTCCTTAGCCATTTGGCTTATCTTGCTCGTCTGTATACCAGTCAATCAAGAGGTCGATTGGTAATAGTTATAGATCTTTGTAATTCTGAAATATTTTGCTAGGGATATAGCGTTCATTGCGGATAAGTATAATTGAGTTTTCAATTTCGTCTCTAATTCATTGTTTACCTTCAAGTTTATATGTCAATTGTCAAGTTCGTATCTTTTTATTTGCATGTCATGTGTAAGACGAAGTGACAGGAGATGCCGGAGTGGTGTGACGGGAGCCTATTATCCGTTTTGTCCAAATAAGAATTAAATACGACCGCGGAATCCTAATCTGGAAAATCGAATATGTTCAAGATGTCTCTGAGTGATTGTGAAAGTATAATTCTGAATTTTTGTTTTCTGTTTAGGGCTGTGATATGTGCTTCTAGAATGAGTGCAATGAGTTCGATCTGCATCTGGTTAGAGTGTGAAAGTGAGTTGCAGTGAATTGGTTTGTTAAATATGTGTTTTGCGTTTGTTACAATTGTTGCTCAAGTTCATTTTCTTGTTTTTAGTTTGATAATGTTTTCCTATACAGACAACTGACTGCAAGTGTTTTGTTGTGATCCTTGACAGTCATGGCATTTTGTGTGTGTGTGTGTATAGTTGGGTAGTGTGGTCTAGTGCTGAGCATTCGGAACAGTGTTTTACTCGTAAAGTGCATTTTTATGTGGAGTTGCGTGGGATGATCTTCAAATTTGTAGCATTTGTAACATAATGGTACGGGAGTGAAATTTTCTCGATCACATTGGTGGAGTGTGATGTTTGTGTAAAAGATGTTAAATCAATTCCTGAGTAATTTTTGAGCAATCATTGAGTCCACTGTGATTATTTTCTGAGAGTGTATATAGTTTTTTTACCATGTCCATGATAGTCAGCCTGTTATTTTGTCGCTTTATTTCTTCCTTAATTTCGTCTGCTGGTTGTGCCCTTACATTCGAATCTAAGTTCATTTGTCTTACAAAAGCTTTTGTTCGGCTATAAGACAAGGTAAATGACCTGCGCTGGGCTGAATTTTTGAAATGCTGTTACTGCCTTTGTTGATGTCAGTCCCTCAATGAATGTCACCTTCATCAGTCGCTGTGAAGTAACCTATTCGTATTGTTGTTAGCTGAATTAGGGGCCCATTTAAGTCTCTGTAGGAGGTTTCAAGATTATATGTTTTCTTGTGCGTTGGCTGGTGTTGTATATAGTCCTAAATTGAATACGGTCTGTCGGAGTTTTATGTATTCGTGGTCGTGGTGTATTCAGAAACGATGTCGATGGAGTTCGCTGACGGAATAAGCTGTGAGCGTGGATGAGATGCTGTTAGTTCGGGATGAGTATCCAGTGAAAATGAAAGACGTTAGGTGAGGAAGTGCAGTGTTGGATGAGGAACGGGAGATGTAAGGAAAGAGAGGGGCTTTTAGCATTTGGTTCTTTGAATCGGACCAGCCAGTGGTCCCGTGGCATTGTATTATACAAAGTAGAGATGCAAATGTAAGCAATAAATGTGATTTAAAGAAACCAACAGCCACAAAATCCTCGCAAAAATACAGATGAAGCACGCCGGACAGTAGTAAGAGAAGACTCACCCAATGGCCCAGGATGGGATTTTCCTCGACCCCGACCACAAAGTTCTCTTGGGAACATCCAAATCGTCACTAAAATATAATTCTGAAAATTAGAAAATGCTGTCAAACACTTCAAATACTTTTAAAGCGAAACTCCCCACAAGAAAATTCAACCATCCAAATGACAATCTTTACGAGGCAAAATGGCAACCTTTCAGCCATGTCCCGTGCCATATATGTCCCTGCTTATATTTTCATTCTTTATGTTCTGCAGTCACTGGATTAATTCACAGCTATTCGCTGATAGATCACCAAATAGTGCCGATTTAACCAATCGTATGAACTGATTTCGATGAAGGTGTCTTTCAACGCGTTGAATACGACTTTTCTATTGGCTGATGCGTCAGGGAAAGGTGAGCATGATATCGGGGTAGAATGCTGAGCCGCAGGTTTTGTAAGGGTATCGGTTTCTGTTTCTTTTTGATAGTAAGTTGTGGTGCTAAGATGTAGTGCACCATTGTTAACAAAACAAACCTATTTACAACGTCGAAACAATTATCTTGAATGCAAAAAGTACATCCAGTATTAATGTAGAATATATATTATTGTATAAAATTAGACGTTGATTGTATAAATATAGGCATGTTTGTAGCAGACTAAATTGTATCCTAAACTCTATCCAAGCCGTGCGATGGTATGCAGGCGAGAGATGCGTGAGAAGTTGTGCACATACGTAGGCGCCGCATTCTTAGGCCGAGCCCCATGCAGAGCTAATCAAGCAACACCGAAGGCGAGAGCGAACGCGGCAACGGGATACATCTCTAGCTAGCGAGGGAAATTCCAGATCATACTTCGGGGCAGGCGAACGGTTGAATTCGAGATGCAGGCGTGGGAGTGTTCTCGATGTGGCCAATGGGCGCTTGGCACCATCGCAGCGTACTGTAGTAGAGGGTACAAGTTCTTAGTCGATGATTACTGGGACGAGGCGGTATGAAGGGAGGAATAGAAGGTGGCTTTGACTTGTTTACCCGGAGGCATATACATCGTACTCCAGACGTGCTACAGCAATTTTCAGAACAAAAGATTGAGATGCGTTGTCACCTGCGAGAATGTAGCAAGGGGGGCTGGAGGAGCATGGAACTACGAAGCGCGTGCAAGAGAAAATCCTTAAGGTTTAACAAGTGGAGGCCATGGAAACAAATGGAAACAATGGGAACAAAGAAAACAAAGGAAAAATAAATTTCGGATTGTGGTGTATGTTGATATGAATGTATTCACGTGGCGAAGGTAATGTGCCGTGCGAGAAAGAAATAAGGAATTTGATAAGTCCGGTACCGGCAGTAACACAAAGTGTGAAACAAAATGTTTGTGTTTTTAGTGTTTTTAGTTAAAAAGAACATATTCAAAGCATGTAATAAAATTTATATAGACCGCAGATTAAATGAGTCGAACTTGAGACCAATGAGTAATATGATAACAGAATAAATTTCTTCATTAATCATTAATAATGAAATAATTGATTGCACAAACACTGACGATGCGTTGTTTAATCTAGCTGATATTACGAACTGCGCATAAGATCCATGTTATCCAATTCTCGCCCTCGCTATCACACCAAAAAAACAAGCAAAGCCTTAGATTACTCGATGCATCATTATTGATATAAAAAACGGTATAAATACCATGTATCACTCCTTGAAGGAAAAATTTCATCAGCTGTATGTAACAGTTTCAGAAATTATGTAACGAGTCATGTAAGAATTTTCAAAAAATTACGCACAATATTCTCAATTTATAAATGACGTAAGGAAACTTGGCGCTTGCATAATTCAATCTTCCGGATAAAAACCGTACGTCAGACAACATTGAATCCATTTTTTAGGATGGTGCAACTTACAACGAGCGTAAAGACGTAGTAAGTCTCTTCAATAATTTTTTCGTTGGTTAAAACATCGCTGATAGTATTGCAACTGATTCAACTCAGGATTTAACATACATGAAATGCATTCATGAATATAACTCATTTTCTTCACGTCTACTTCTATCTTCGATGTGCTTGACAACATAAATAACTTAAAAAATTAATCAAATGGGTTGAAATCATTTCCTGCAAAAAGAATCAAAATGCATAACTGATTTACTATCTCCTGCTCTTTCAGACATACATAGGTCTTCTCTTGCTTTGGGAGGGAATTTTTTTAAAGTCTCTTAAGTTACCAGAGTAACGCCTATTTCCAAGAGTGGGGATAAAACCAGTGTCAACAATTATAGATCCGTTTCTGTCCTGCCAATCTTCAGTAAAATATTTAGAAAATTGTTTATAAAAAAGTGTACCCTTACTTTGAACAAAAAACATTTCTGTACGACAAACATTCCAAAAAAAATCAACAACTCAGGCCAAACTAAATTGTCTCCAAAATCTTGTTTGCCTCTATCTATCGATTATGGAAATCTTGTATTTTCTGTATTCATCGATTTTCGGTCAGCTTTAGACTGAGTAAATCACAACATATTACTTTCAAAGCTCATCTGTCTTGGAATTAGAGGCTTTACTCTAAACTGGTTTAAATCATACCTAAGAAATCGTAAACAATATGTTGTGATTGGGGACACTCAGTCAGAACTTCCTAACTTAATTCATGGAGTTCCTCAAGAATCTGTTTTTTGAGCCTCTTGATTTTGATATTCATTAATGATATTGTAGAATCTACTTCATTCTTCAAAGTTATACTTTTCGCTGATGATAGGCCTCTCTCGGCCGCTCTTGCCACTGAAAACAATGCTTCAATAGCAAATCGAATCAATGGAGAGTTGCAAAAAGTTCCGATGTGGCTTAGAACCGATCAAATCTGCATCGATATCCATAAAACAAAGTACATGTTATTCTCCTGCCAGCGGAATACTTATTTTCTGTGCATCAAAATTGGTCATGGTCAGATTGAAGAAACTAATTCATCTCAATTCCTGGAAATAGCCATTGATAAAAACCTGACTTTTAAAAAGCATATACATATTATACATTGGAGTTAAAGTATCGAAATTCATAAGGATTCTCAATACAGCGAAAAACACGTTACCTGCAGAAGCGATAAAAAAATAGTGTACAGAACATTAATCCATCCATATCTTTTATATGGCATTGTACATGGCATGGGACTAATAAAGATAAACCAAACCTGCTTCTTTCTCTACAAAAAAGGGCGATCAAGACTACAAGAAACTTGGAATATAATGCTAATACAAATGACTCATATATATGCTTGGAAAAACTTAACCGTCCTGATCTTTACCAATATTCACTCTGTACTTTCATGTATAAAACTTTGAGTAATGAAAGCGATGCACTTGAAGCAATTAGTATCTGTTCAAACCTGCCATCATGAATCTTTTACGAGGAACGAAAGTTAATTTGTACGTCCTTACTCCAAAACTAGATCCCAATTTAGTTTTCACATACTCGTTGAAACATAGAACTCGTGGCCTTCTACCATTCGCGAGAAAACCACACTCCAAGAGTTCAAAGCGAATCGTGAAGCTTATTATCTTGTCAAAATAGTGATGTGAGTAATTATTTAAGGTATATTACCATATACAGACCGACCATTAAGACGCCGCTCACATTGTATGTAAAAAATTATAACTTCAAGTACGTCATTGAACATACAGCTTTTCATTGAATAATCATAGTGATGTTATTAAAAATTTGCTATATCTTATCAATTTAATATTTCCTACTTTTTCAGCCTAGTATATGCTAAAGACAGTGCATTAGATTTGATTGATTATTTTTATACATATATATTCACGTTTTGGAATACGGTTTCTGTAGAATTCCATAGAAGTCAAAAAACTTATTCGTACCCACAGGTAGCTATACTTACGAATGTCGATTGCACGAGTAATTGTACAAGAACTCCCTGCCTGTAATTTTAATAAATTTAACTCTTGGGGTAATAAATTGTTTCAATTATCTTAAGAATCACTCCCGAATGTTTACGATTCTAATAAATTTTATCCTGAATGCTTTTTCCATAGGAAAAAGTTTTAGATGCTGCTGTACCAAAATTTTTAATTTTTAAAATTATACAATGTAGTACAAAAGATTTCGTTCAAAACACTTGTCGCAGTTTAGATAAATGAGCAAAGGAGATTTGATCATGATCTAAAGATTCATATCTTATGTAAAGGAAATATTTCGCTGAGTGATGTGAACACAGCAAAATTTTCGCATCTAAATTATTCAATGCCAAATTCTTACCTAAAAACTTCTCATTTCCGTCCGAAACACGAATACTTCCTTTTAACAGTTAGCCTACACAACGGACTGTTGTGAGGGGACGCCTGCGTAGTTGCCATGGTGATAGTGCTCTGCTGTCTGGTAAGGCGCCTAGGGCTGACAGTTTTACGTACGATATGATAAGAGCTGACAGTAGTATTAAAAATGATGAAGGTTGACATCTTCACAGGTCAAATAAGCACAAACAGCTGCTTAGCAAACTTTGCTGAACTTAGCACAATGCTGTGAAAATCACTGGAATAAATTAACTAGAGTATTAGTCGTAGCATTAGTATAAAAGAAAGAAAAGAATGAAAAATAGTTTATTCCGAAATCAGTCACATATAAAGCATAAAACATTCAGATTTTCAGTCAATAAAATTACAGCCTTAAAACTGAAATACGAAAATNTATTTGTACATACATCTTAAAATCAATATTACAGAGTAAAGATAGCCTATTGCAGCCGATATTCTCATATGCATATGATAGACCGTAAAATGATGATAAAAAAGTAATAATTCATTCGAAATATTATGAGCATTTCGGCAGCTGAATAATATTACGCGTTGAAACAGAGGATGGAGAAGAGTTAAATCGCAAATGATGACACTTATGAATGTAAGAAGTCTGTTCTTCAATAAGTTTAAAACAATGAGACATCGATACTTTAAAATGTGTTAACATTGGGATATATTCTATCAAATTTTTAAATGTTCCACACCCACTAGTTCTTGCACCGTGTTAAATGTACAATAAACTTAGCGTGAGGTGGTTGTTAGCGTTATAGGGAAGTACTCAGTATTGCTCAGAGTATATCTCATTTTTCTTTAATGAAAAAATCAACTATAATCCTTTATAAATTAATTTTCATAGGAGAGCATTTCCCAGTTATCCCAAGCATATATTATGGGACGTGTTATAATCTCAAAATAGAAGTCGCCATCGTAGATTTCACGTTAGTAGGAGAGATGCTCTATTGCTCTAACTGCTTTAGGCTCCATGCGCCCCTGTATGGTACAACGCTCACCACTGGGAGGTGAGGGTTCCATTCTCGGATGGAGCAAACTGATTTTTATCGAACCACGGATTGCTTCCCTTGGAAAAGGAAGTATAAGCCTAACGTTCCTTACATCACTCATGCCCCGTGTCAGTAGTTATGAGGCATTGAGAACCCGACGATGTATGTACTGTAGATCAACTGTTCTGGAATTGATAAGTTCCTTTTTTCTATTTTCTATCTTTATCTTAATTTGTCCACGCTGGTAAAAGATTGATCGAAGTGTATCAGTTTAAAAGTAACCTTGAAGTACTCTATGGGCATTCCAATAAGCGTACCAAAAGGGTTTACATTTCAAAGTGCATGATAATATCAGAGATGAGCTGCAGCCCATTTTAGGAATTCGGTAGGGAATGAAACACTCTGAATGGTACGTAATATAGGTAACATATAGTGGGTGGGTAACTATGTAACTGTGAGTCATTAGGGTGTTGAGGGAACGTATTTGATGCAACACCACCTCTGTTACGCGCGTATCACAGCTTGATTAAGTCGATGGGAGTATACAATTTTTAACGTTTTGAGCTTGTTATTGATGAACGTTATTCGCTGGCTCTGCAAATCCAACGTAAAAGTCCTTTTAAATACTGGGTGGGGTAGTCTTGGCAGAGGGCAAAAAGGTCTAGCGGGAGAAATGGAAGCTTCGTTCGCTGCTCGGTAAGCTCTCTCACTTCCTGCTTTATTTGCGTGTCCAGGTACCCAACAGATCTTTCATATTTTAAGTTCACTCAGTAGCAGAAATTCTTATTGGAAGTCTAGTACTAAACTGTTCCAAATCATATCAAGTATCCGTGAATGTGCTTTCCAAACCCGCGTGTAATAAATCTGAAATGAAGTTTTCTGCTCGTGTAAGTTTCAGCAAAAATTCCACGTAAAAGTCTGATCAAACTCCAGTCAATGGAGAAACAGAGCGTACAAACGTTGTCAGACCTTAGAACAGCGTCTCTCAGATATCCACGGCAAGTCTCGCAGCCGGACCTCGCTGCCCCGCATGTCTCTTCAAACTCTCTCCTACTAATCCTCCTAGTTTCTGATAATGAAAAAGCTCTGAAACGAAAAAGCTACCAATTACATCAGACACCTCGATGAGATCATATTTCGTGCCCGTGTTAAACTGAGTACTCGCATGTTTTTGTTATTTCACTGCGCCAATTTAACTCGTGTGAGCTATTAACTTTCAAGCGTTGCCATCAGAATGTATAAGAAGCGCAGCGGTAAAATGCCGAGAGCTTCACTGCAAATGCCGGCTGAGAAGGGATATGTAAAACTCTCTAACAAATCTTGTGAATAAACTTTACATTGGTGGGGTGAATTTATAGTGAACTTTCTTATTGAATCCCAGGATATACCGAATACTTAAAAGATCGATAGAACGATAGTTCTGTACGACCACAAGCGAATTAACCCCTGCCTTAATACATCCAGCGCACCTCTTGCGCATCCAGAAGATATTTTCTCATAACATTATACACTCTAGAGCGTGTTCTCAGTCTGAGAATAAAAAGAATTTAAATCAAAAAACATCTTTACTTCTCCTGACGACATGCGACTGTGATAGAGTGTAAGACGAAGTATAATTTACAGATAGATGGAATAATGAGGAACTTTCTTTTCATCTCTTTCTGCATTTTTCTATTTTCTTCGAAAGAGAAACGCATAATTAAATAATGGAAGCTTTTCTAAATCGACAAATTCATCTCCCACCTCAAAGTGAAATATCAAAACCAGAACATCAATTCTATTATTTCAGTGAATAGAACAGAACAACATACCACCAAAATTGAGCCCTCTAAAGCACCCAACCCTAAGACGGTCTTTCTTAGCAGTGCCTTAACCATCCCACAAACACCTACATAAGTTGAGAAACTTGGTAACCTAGTCAACCAGCTCTAGAGTTAAATGCAGCTGGTTTGCAACGGTTGCAGTTTAGGTCAGGAAATTAACTGTCTGAAGAATCTTCTAGGTAAGTGATCTGTGTTAGTCATGCTTTAAAGTATATTGTTGTGCACGTGAAATACTTGGTCGCTGGGGAATTTTTTCATATGTATAGAAATTGGAAGTTAGTACGAGCCGATTGATCCACTGTTGCTATCCTTGTCCTGAGCAGACGAGTCGCCGCGTCATAATTGCTTTCGAACATCGCTATTGGTTGAATTCCGTTTTACTGCGAATATTTTAACAATCCTGAGCTTTCTTTTATGCAAGCTATTAAGTATGTCCTTTGGATTTTCCCGAAGGTAAGTGAACAGAAAACCTCGATGGTGGTCCTGATCGAGTATGAGCAATATTCCCATAAGAACCAGTGGTACTAGATGGCCTTTAATAAGGCTGGAGTTAGCTTCTCACGTCAAGATAAATGCAGTTTTATTGTAAAGATAACAAAATATGTAATGAAAGAGTCAAGGAGCGCATTAGCCCCGCGGCTGCATGTGTTCTCATGAATGACATCAGTTCGTTACAACGCTGGAAGCTTAAATCCTACCTTGGCAGGCGGCTTAAATCCTACCTGGACAGGCGGCGCTAATCCTACCTGGACAGGCCGCTTAAATTCTAGACTCAAAATACAGTAGCTTTCAGGGTGAAAATTATTATTTAATCAGCACTTTGGCCTAGATTTTATTTCGTTTCAAATAACATTTTTCAGGATGTAGTCCATATGTGATTTTATTTCTTTTGTAGCTTAGGTAAGATATTCGTTAGGAATGCTATCCCCTGAAAATGTCCTTATCGTCTTACTTCCATCTTAGGGTAATACACCACTTACTTTCTCGCGCTAGCAGCTGATGAAAAACACTATTCTTTCTTGCGCGGCTACTTCTCTGTTAGAATAAAAAATATGAGAAATTATTCGGGAGCTTCATTACCTTTTAAGCCTTTATTTATCATCATTGTATTTTATTTGTACCCATCAACTTGTTAAACGTGTAAGCCAAATTAAAAATTCAGTGTAGAAATTGGTAAGTGACGAATTCGCCGTCATTCGTAATCAACATATGTGAGTAGTATAGAACGAGAGCGGGATCGGCCAATTATAATTCTAACCGATGATTCCCGCCAGATTATGAAATCAATATCTCCAAAAACATCTTACTTTTTTAATACCTTAATCAAATGCAGAACAAGTCCAGTGATCAAAGCTTTTCAAATAGATTGTGATTTTTTCGTTTAGAATTATAATTAGCTTATCGCGCTTCATTTCTATGCTGCTTCTATCAACTCAGTAGTTTTTAATCTTTCATACACTACTTCTCTGACGCATCCCGATAATATTCATTTTACATCATTTTCGAGAGGCACTCTATGGTCTAACAAAAAGTCATGCTCTGCCGGCTATGATGGTGTAATCATACAAACCAGTCTACCAAGCACATGCAGTCGAGATCATCCCAACAACTAGAACACCTAAACGTTCAGTTCAAATACTTATTTGTGCAGTCATATTACGATATGAAACCTTACAATATCAAAATTGATAAATAAATTACATACACATTTAGAGCCTATAAAACGCTAAACTTATTGAGGTT
This sequence comes from Orchestia grillus, assembly GCA_014899125.1. Lineage (NCBI taxonomy): Eukaryota > Metazoa > Arthropoda > Malacostraca > Amphipoda > Talitridae > Orchestia > Orchestia grillus. Next base: position 1,331 of record VOMN01112541.1, on the reverse strand, counting down.
TATACTACTAATTAGTTGTACACTTTCACACCATTCATTTCATACCTAAGAAAATAACTTCGATGAAAAATATGTTACTGTCCGAGCACATCACATATGTCGAACTACAAGCCAACCTCGGTGTTTAACCATAATCCGCTCTAAAAGCGGATTATGGTTCGAATCCAAACCAAATTTACTTGTCAGCCAAAATCCAAATTCAAGTTATATGATGTATATACATAAACATAAACCTAACAGCTAATGTTGTTATATAAAATGTAAAGAAGATTAATATTCAAAATTGAAAATATACAATGGAAAAGATGCGTGTCAAAGGATTGTTGAATATCTAAAGAGGCGGCACCCCGGTGTGAGCAGGGTGTGGAGACCCAAACGTTTCCAAGGTATTTCCGAAAAGAAATAAACAGAATTTATAGTTTGTTTAAAGAGAATCTAAAGATATATTTACCACCTGAAATTTTTTAAGAATATCTGAAACCTACAGGACGTTATGTATGCAATGAACAATTCTCTAAGAATAACTTTAAATTCAAAGACCACAATCATTTCACAGGTGTTTATCGAGAAGCAAATCACTTAAAATGTCATTTTAGGCTTTCAAATTCAAACTTCATTCCTGTATTTATTCACAATTTATCATATTATGATGCTCACTTACTCATTAAAAACTTAAGAAACATACCTGAAAAGTTGAATACTATTCCAATAACAGATTAGGAATATATTTGATTTACTTATACAATAAAAGTGGTTTCATATCTCTGCAGGAAATCAGGAAGAATGAAAGACATAACGGAGATTTGAGATCCTTTGGTTCTTTATGATTCATGCATTCATTATTAAATGAATTATCAAAAAATTAACTGTTCGCAATGAATTTTCTGAAGGATAAGCAATTTGAATTAATCAACATGGCAGATGTTTATCCGTATGAATATGTTGATAGTTATGATAAAATGAATAGTGAAAGTTTACCCTTTAGAAACGCATTCTTTACTAAATTAAATATTACGCACATAAGTGAAAATGAATATCAACATGCATTAAAAATTTAGGAAGAGTTTAATTGTAAAGCACTCAAAGATTATGATAATACATATCTAAAATAAGATACACTATTATTATCTGATTTATTTTAAAAAATTAGAACAGCATGTTTGAAAACCTATGCACTAGACCCAGCACATTACTTTGCTTCCCTCGGATTACCATGGGATACATTACAAAAACATATAAAAGTAAAGTTAGATTTATTTAAAGATGTAGATACGTATATGTTTATTGAATAAAGTGGCATAAGTGGATTTAGCATGATATCATGCAAAAGC
>VOMN01112537.1:0-18511 GCA_014899125.1 Orchestia grillus | reverse complement strand
GGTGGGAATGATGGGTGTCTGCCGGGTGTGGGAATGATGGGTGTCTGGCCGGGATGGGAAGGATGGGTGTCTGCCTGGGGTGGGTATGATGGGTGTCTGCCTGGAGTAGGGATATGGGAAAGCTCATGTTGACTATACGAGCGTAAATACATACATATGTAAAATTCTACCATTTTTTATTTAGGAACATTGGAATTATGTACGTCCAAATCGTTGTATTTCGTGTTTTTACTTTGATGCCTGCGGCCATAATCATCAGAAGGGCATGCGAGGTCTAAATGTACTTCGAGGATATTCGAATTGGATGATTATAATATCAATTAATAACATATTAAGAGAATATTAATTTATGATTAATACTATTATAGTACTAGAGCATTCGAAATAGTTGCTCAGAACGTTGCATTTTTTAAACACATGGTCGGGTCGTAAATGCTTAAGAATAAATCGGTAAAATGGAAATAATTGCAAAATAAGAATGATGGAAAAATAAAAATAGCTTCAAAATAAGAATAAATAGGCAAACAAATAATCGCATCGTTAGTGCTTGACAGTATATAGACGATATACTCTACCAGCCCTTGTACAGTACTTGGGGAGCTACTGATGTTCTTTGACTGCCACCTTGCCCAATTTCAAGGAAGACTCGATGAAAATATTTAAAAATATTCGTCAGCTTGTAAACTTTCAATTACTAATTTTGAATTGTCGTTTAAGGATTACCAATTTCCGAGAGTAGTCATTGATAATTATAATTATCGACAATTCACCAATTACCAATTGTGGACTGCAAATTTTTGATCAGCAATTTTAAGTTGACAATCGTAGATTGCCAATTGTAAATTGCAAAATGATAAACTGTCATTTGAAAATTGCCAATGATAAACGGCCAATTGTAAATTGCCAATGATAAACTGCCAATTGTAAATTGCCAATGAAAAACTGTCATTTGAGAACTACCAATGATAAAGTGCCAATTGTAAATTGCCATTAATAAACTGCCATTTGAAAATTACCAATGGATAACTGCCAATTGTAAGTTGCTAATGATAAACTGCCATTTGAAAATTGCCATTAATAAACTGCCATTTGAAAATTACCAATGATAAACTGCCAATTGTGAATTATGAGCCATCAATTCCGCACCGCCAAATGCCAATTGTGAAATGCCGAATATCAAGGGCTCCTCGAAAGTTGTGAATGCCCCTTTGCGGTCGCCGAATGTCAATTGTGAACTGTCAACTCCCAGTTGCCAATTGTGAACTGTCAACTTCCAGTTACCAATTGTGAACTGTCAACTCCCAATTGCCAATTGTGAACTGTCAACTCCCAGTTGCAGATTGCGAAACATCAATTTTCCAATGTTGTCAATTGCCAGCAACTAGGATTGGGCAAAAAAGCTCTCAGCATCGGGGGCCCAAGGCTGGCAGGAGGCGGCGGCAGGCGCAAGGCCCCACAGCACAAATAAAACTTGTGCAGACGCGACGAGGGAAGAAATATCGGGCAAAATTTAGGACATGTAGTGAGATAAAAAGATAAAAGACATGTAATGGTATGACATGTAGAGATAAAAAAGTAATAGGAGTAATAAAGAAGTAATAATCATAGCAATGAGAAAGTAATAGGAGTAATAAAGAAGTAATAATCATGGCAATGAGAAAGTAATAGGAGTAATAAAGAAGTAATAATCATAATAATGAGAAAGTAATAGGAGTAATAAAGAAGTAATAATCATAACAATGAGAAAGTAATAGGAGTAATAAAGAAGTAATAATCATAGCAATGAGAAAGTAATAAGATCAACTGGAATAGCGACCAAGGAGAAGGGCCTCAATAGCTGTGGAGGTATGGAGGCAATGAGGGATGCTTATTGCTCGAGGGAAAGTATTCTGGTCGGGAGTATTCTGGTCGGGAATATTCTGGTCGTGAGTATTCTGGTCGGGAGTATTCTGGTCGGGAATATTCTGGCCCTGAGTATTCTGGTCAGGAATATTCTAGTCGGGAATATTCTTGTCGGGAATATTTTGGTCGGGAATATTCTGGTCGGGAGTATTCTGGTCGAGAGTATTCTGGTCGGGAATATTCTTGTCGGGAATATTCTGGTCCTGAGCATTCAGGTCGGGAGTATTCTGGTCGGGGGTTACCGTGGTGGGGAATATCCCACCCTGGGATAACTCAGCCCAAAAATCCCCCCTTAGGACGGGACCGGCCCCCACCCCAGCACCAGGCGTGGGAAGAGCTGGGAAGCTGGGAGCGAGCCCTGCCGATGCTGGGAGAGGCGTTGCTGGGGTAATTACGTCCAATTTAATGGACTGCACCCCTAATGGAATGGGTCAAGTAGGACCTAATTTTGACACACCGTTTTTTATTGGAGTTTTCTTCAGCGCTCTGCGACCCTCCCGATACATGAGTGTGTCGGGGGAACGGCTGAGGGTTGTGGGAATATTCGTTGAATGTTCGGAGTATGGGAGAACTGGTCTGATTTGAGGGGAAATGTTCTGAAGTAGAAGAGAAATGTTCTGATGTTGAGGGAAATGTTATAATATCGAAGGGAAAGGTCCTGATGTTTTAGGAACTGTTTTTATATTGAGGGGAAATATTTTAACGTTGAGGAGGAAGGATGGGGAGGGGGATGGAATGTTCTAATATTGGGGGAAAGCGCGTAGTAATTTTCTAGGTCCAGTTCTTCTGTTGAACTAAAATTCTTTTACTAAACTAATTGGAATACTAGGAAAATTAATTTTGATAGCAGATATTTTTACTGAATTTTTTAATCCCGATTTGCGAAATACATTGAATCAAACTTTCTGTATTTTCGCAATACAATTCCCATGAAAAAAAATCAATTCAGGAAAAGTTCTTCGATTTTGCTTTATGAAAGCTATTTTTCTTGTCTTCTTCAACGTAATAATTGAAGTCACAAATTGGAAAAAATTAAAATATTTGCTATGAAATATCAAAAACAGTTTACATGATAAAATCAACTTCATACATGAAGAATTAACTTCAACGGTTGAAGAAGAAGCATGGTTTTCTTTTGAAATTGTATCTATAACAACTACGAACAAAAATAATTAGTTTCGTCATTGTTCTATCACAAAATTGATATTTTTAAGAATAATACTTCACAACTCTCACTAACATCTGCTGCACTAAACTTCTTCAAGTTATGCCTCTAAAACTGAAAGTTTAATTCTCATTAAAAGTTCATTTTTTGAAGCCTTTGGATGAGTATAGGCCTGCAATTAGATTTGCACGACCAGTTTAATGTTACCTGACGCAGTTTTCATTTTATGCATCGATCTTCATTTGATTTCGTAGAGCCAATCTACTCCCCAGTAAGGCGTAGACCATTGGTGCGATGCATGCGGTGAATGTACGCATGGTCTGCAAATATTCACAGCGTTGCTACTTTTCTCTCTTCTCTTAACGAAGGTTTACCAGTCAGTCTCACAAAAATATTCTCCATGAGGAGAGTGTAGAGTTCCTGAAATACCAAAATCAGGAAATTTTTGGGCTTTTGTACCAGAAATAGATTTTTCCGATGCTACTTTGAATACTATTAATTTGAAGCCTGTTTTAGTTTCGGTGTAATATTCAGAGCGAAATTATCATCCAATCGTGGATTGAAAGGATCATTTCTGAGAGGAAAAAGACGCAAAATACAACTGGCATTTCTGAGACTACACGAACATCCAGGAATGTCAGTTTGAAAATCCTTCTTTTCTTTATTGCCCTTTTTACCCTGAAGCAAAGGTCGAGAATTACCTTCTAATTCTGCGAAGGAATTTCCTTCTCAGGATCCACCCATCTTACTCTTTGACCGTTCCATTTATTCTTTCCTCATTTTAAAAATGAATTTTATCTTCACAATGCACTGACCTCATACGGGTCCGGGGGCCTGAGAAGTCGATAGTAGACCTCTTTTGCAGAAAAATTATTAGGCAAAATGCATGGTCTTTTCCGACCACTTTGTCTTCACTGAATAGCTCCGTAATTAATGTCTCCCAAAAATTCCCCATCTTTAATGCTGCAAATTTCCATGCATCAGATCTCTCGGCGAAATTTGCCTGTGGTTCACTCTTTGGTTAGCTAACGAGGCTGATGAATGTTATTGAATCGCGTTTAAAGCTTCAAGCGACAGATAATTTTTGTGGAATAATTCAAATATTGGAAGTGATCACCGTAGATTTTTCTGAAAAGTCAGCGAATTCACACAGATTCTTTTATAGTGCCTTCGAGGTGTGCAGGGATTCAACATAGATTGAGGCTTTTATTACTCATGATGCCTAGAGGGTTAAATAATGCATTTTTAATTTTTTTATTTATCATATAGATATGCTACACACATGCTCTCAATTGACGGAGAGGTAAAGCAGAGAGAGGGAAAATCAAAGTTTCAAAGAAATTCAGTTCAACATTCACCAACGTTTTACTACAGGCTAAATAGTCTAGGAAAAATGTAAGTTTCGAATCAGAAGAACCGAATAGGTAAAAAACTTTCGAAAATTATCGCCAGAATACAATCTCGCTGGACTAGGCATACTTGTTTTAGTTTTGTTTTCTTCTTCTCTCCAGTCTTTTTGTCTTCCTTTCAGCCACTTCAATCATTCTCTTCATTGTGTTGTGGGGATCTGGAGAACAAGTCCCCTTTCATCCCCGACGTAGGGGTCTGGGGATTTTGATATCTCCTAGGGTCTCCATGCTGCAAAAAACACGGTAAGCTTCACGTGAAATAATGTAATTTTCTGTACCCCTGATACGGACTGGCTTCTCTGACGCAGTCCCGCTGGTAGCGACTTTGAGGCATAGAATCTGGAATTTCCTCTTCTCTAATTCCTTCAGTGCATAAATAAATAACTGCGCACGAAAAACATTTAAACTTGCTATTCTTGCTATACCGTTGACTCACAAAATAGCACACTCGTAAATTTTCTAATAAAATTAAATGTTGAAGTTTCTTGTTAAACGGTAACAACTCGTGTTATAGATACAACTTCAGTGATATTTTAATTTAGAAAATTTTTAAATTATCGAGTGCACTTTTTTGTGCGTTATACCGTACAGTGTACGCAGATTACAGAGATAACGGGTCATTGAACTGGTCAGATCCCTGTTCTACTGTCAATAGGAACACGTGAACGCGTAAGATGCGTTCAGCGAGGCATGATAGAGAGACACTGAGGCTGCGCAGTGAACAACGCGGAATAAGTAACGAAATAAAATTGTATAAGAAATGGAATTAAAAAAAAAATAGAAAACAGGATGAGCGGCAAGGTTATCCGCTCTGTCTCCGTGTTGCGTGTCCTCCGTGTTGCGTGTCCTCCGTGTTGCGTGTCCTCCGTGTTGCCTGTCCTCCGTCCTCCAGATGGAGACAACAGTTAAAATTTCGCTCTGATCCTGCAGACGAAGAGAGAAAGCAAGGCGGTCTTTTTAAAGCATCGGACGAGTTCAAATAATTTTGAGAAGCTGTGCCATTTCTCACCCGTTCTTTTCGATTCTTTTCGGCTCAGTTGGCCTTTCTTTACGAGCGGATCCTCGTGTGAACAAATCGAACCAATTCCCTGCGAGGCCCCAACGTTCGCCAACACTGAGGCACTGTGGGGGGGGACTTTAACAAGGGGATGGAGGGGTGCAAGGGAAGGAAACCCTGTAAGGAAAGGGGGAAGTGATGCAAGGGGATGAAAAAGTGTAACTGAGGGGTAAAGTGGTGCACGGGGTGGAAATGGTGTAAGGAAAGGGGGAAGTGGCACAAGGGAAGGAGAAGGTGTAGCGAAAGAGGAAAGTCTCTTTTATCTTTTCAGCACTGATGATGGAATGTAAATATTCTTAAATGTTTACAAATCAAATATGTTCATGATATCGTTAGTTCCTCTTTCTATACTAAGAGGGAAGGGGTGTAAGGGAAGGGGCAAGTGGTTCAAGGAGTTAGAGTCCTCGTAGAAAAAGTGCTAGGGCAGGTGATGTCAGACTTGGCCCTTAGGGGAGGTCAGGTGATGCTAGACTCGGCCCTTAAGGGATCGCAGGTGTTTTCAGACTCAGCCCTTAGGGGAGGGCAGGTGATGTCAGACTCAGCCCTTAGGGGATGGCAGGTGATGTCAGACTCGGCCCTTAGGGGAGGGCAGGTGATGTCAGACTTGGCCCTTAGGGGAGGGCAGGTGATGTCAGACTTGGCCCTTAGGGGAGGTCAGGTGATGCTAGACTCGGCCCTTAAGGGATCGCAGGTGATGTCAGACTCAGCCCTTAGGGGAGGGCAGGTGATGTCAGACTCGGCCCTTAGGGGAGGGCAGGTGATGCCAGACTCAGCCCTTAGGGGAGGGCAGGTGATGCCAGACTCAGCCTTAGGGGAGGACAGTTTATCGAGGGGAGTTAGCATTGAAATAGGTCAAATCCTCGAAGACAAATGGCAGGACACTGGGACAACACACGGTCCTTAGGGCAGGACATTTTATTGAGTTCTATTTTTGCACGAGGACAAGATCTCGTAGACAAATGGAGCGGGCAAAACCCTTCCTCGAGGGCACGGCAATTTATTGAGAGAACTTGGCACCGGTTCTCGAAAATCCCCACAGAAATCCAAGAAAAAGGCGCCCAGCAAGCAGCCCTTCAGAGAGGGGAGGCTAAAGTAGAGTAGGAAGGGTAACACGGAGAGCGTGGTGAGAAAAACTGGATAAACACGCGTACTGAAGCCCGGGCGCTGCTCATTTGATCTCCTGCTGGGGGTACAAATTTTTAAATGTTTGAAATTGTACGGGGGACCAAAAATTCGTCACGTCTGAATAGGACTGAAAATTTCGAAAGAGGGTAAGAGCATTCAGGACAAGTGGGACCACTGGGAATGGTGGGTTTACCGAGATCTTTGCTCTGTGAGATTATGAATGTTCTCTGTAAGTCGGGATTTACGAATTCTTTCTCGCTGGCTACGAATTAGGAAGAACTTTGCGGTGCCCTGCTATAAAATTCTTGAATAACTAAAACGCTAAGGAGCTTTGTCTCTGAAAAATGATTGAAAGAGAAGGTAATGGTCTTGGAACTGAGCTAGACAGCATTCTGACACGGAAAATCGCTGCACATTGCTGTGGACGAGACTCGAAAACATAGTCACAGAAAGAATGGTAGACATTCTGAATGGTAGACAGACAGGTGCTGTAGGATATTTTACACTTATTGATGAGCATGCGCAATTTTGCTGATAACCTCACGAGTCATGTTCTTCCGTATCATGCAGGCGTCAATGTAACGTTTGCTGGCTGAGCCTGAGTTAATGGGTATTGTGATACTTTTACAACGCAGCACCTCATACGGTAATGTGGCCCGTGCTGAATTTATCTGTATTACATCATAAGGCAACACGTAGAGATTGTGTCCGTATTATATCATAACGCAACACGTAGAGATTGTACCCGTATTATATCATAACGCAACCCGTAGAGATTTTGTCCGTATTATATCATAACGCAACACGAAGAGATTGTGCCCGTATTATATCATAAGGCAACACGTAGAGACTGTATCCGTATTTTATCACAATGCAACGCATTAGGAATGTATCTGTATTATATCATAATGCAACACGTAGAAAATGTGTTTGTTTAACATGATAATGCGACGCATGGAGAATATACTCGTATGTTCCAGAGTACAAATGAGAGACATGATGAGTACTGCGATGAGTTCACAACGCGGTGGCATTTTTTACTCACTTCATAAGGTTTCGTTGATGAATTGGTAAGAAACTAAAATTACTTCTAGCTGTAAAATATCACAAAAACGATATGTACAGCACATTATGAGTGAGAAACAACTTAGAAATGACGGCTTTTTAATTTAAGTTTTCTCTTACAGAAGTTCATCCATACAGTAGGCCCGGGAAATCGAAATTTCATTTCGTACCTTTCATAACGAAAACTTTTTTACAACTTTCAATCCAAAAACATTTAAAAAGTTCTTGATTCACTGGAATATCTTTCATTCACACAGCGCTTTTATTTACAAGTTAAATTGTCTCTACACATAAGTTGATCACAATTTACTGTCACATCCATTTGCTTTCATCAGGTACGGATTATTTCAAGAAAAATACCACAACAGCTACGGAATCCACGCAGACGAGTTCACGTGAAGTAAATAAGCTCCCTATGGTAAATACCCAGAAACCTCGACTCGCGAGCAGTCGATTTACGAATAAGAACAAAAAATTTGATGAAAAATTCATTTCCCCGTACGAATTAAACCAATCCTAAAATTCGCACTTCGGAATTAATTCGTTTGCGGAAACGAACTCTGCAACCAACTTACGTTCGTAGGGCGTGTTTTTGGCAAGAAGTTGGGCTTCCGTAAGTCTCGGCGCCGTTGTACATAGTATGAATTTTGTGCTACCCTCTCCTGACAAAAAATTGTCTGTCCTGCGACTCTCTTGTTTCCACCACCACTAGGATTTGAGAATTAAGTTTGAGTTGAGCTGCAGCCAGCCTCGAGTGCAAATTAGAGAAGCTTTGAGTAGAAGCGAAAGAGTGTATTGTGATTTTTGAGGGCAAAATTCGTGCCAGGTTTGGGAAACAAATTTCGTCGACGCGAAGACGACCTCATTCCTGACGCGAGCAGCACTAACGCTGCCTTGAAACAGCTGTTCCCCTGCCATCAAACTGCCAGAGTTCCAACCCCGCGGATGTGCGAAACATTTCTCCATTTTTCCTACCCTTGTTTCGACGTCAAATTGCTTCAGATTTCATTCGGATTTGATTTCCACATTTTTCCGTCTACATCATTCAAGCATCTTCCTATCCCCATTTCTATTCTATCATTCCAGTATCTTCCTTTCCCCATTTCTATTCTGCCATTCCAGTATCTCTCTTTCCCCATTTCTATTCTTTCATTCCAGCACCTTCCTATCCCCATTTCTATTCGATCATTCCAGCATCTTCCTATCCCTATTTCTATTCTATCATTTCAGTATCTCCCTTTCCCCATTTCTATTCTATCATTCCATTCCAGTATCTTCCTATCCCCATTTCTATTCTACCATGCCAGTATCTCTCCATTTGTATTCAAATATTCAAGTACCTCCCTATTTCTATTCAACCGCTCTAGTCTCTGCCCATTTTTATTCTGCCATTTTAGTAATTTGAGAAGTCGCCAATTTTTGCCTCCAAACTCATGATCCAATATATGGGACCTGCGCGGTCCTCTTTTATCGCGTCCCCACTGATGGAGTCGGATTACTTATGCGGGATTACTTATGCGGGATTACTTAAACGGGATTACTTTCAGCTTCCAGTTACTCCTGACCGGATTTCTTCCACCGGATTGCTTTCAGGCACATTTCCCCCGCCGAATTCCTGCCAGCCGGATTACCTCCATTGGATTACTTGTAGCCAGGTAACTTCCACCGCATTACTTCTTCCGGATTGCTTCCGTCGGATTCAGATTATTCCCACTGGATTACTTCCACTGGATTACTTCCACCAGATTACTTCCATCAGATTACTTCCCTCTTATTACTTCCCCCAGATTACTTCCCCCAGATTACTTTCACTAGATTATATCCACCAGATTACTTTCACTAGGTTACTTTCACCAGATCACTTTCACTAGATTACTTCCACAAGTTCACTATCACCAGATTATTTTCACCAGATTACTTTCACCAGATTACTTTCACCAGATTACTTTCACCAGATTACTTTCAACAGATTACTTTCAACAGATTACTTTCACCAGATTACTACCCTCGGATAACTTCCACTAGATTACTTCCACCGGATTGCTTCCACCCGAATTACTCGCACGAGATGGAAGTGAGAGAGCCGCCACTCCAGCAGCAGCAGCAGCTCTCAGCATCGCGATTTGTGCCATAATTCGGACAGGACTCATTGGGGTCGACTTCATGGAGGCTCTTTTGTCCATAAGGAAGCCATAAAGATTTTATGCTTGCCAATGGCACGGAATGAGAGACCTTTGCTGGAGTGCCGGGCTCTAGCAAGTCTATAAACGACGACTACGATCTACTCCTCCCACTTTGTGATGTAACTCCGAGATGAAACGGTGGTGGCACAAGGTTAGGGCACAACGCGATCTTCTCCCCCCACTTTGTGATGTAACTCTGAAATAAAACGGTGGGGGCACAAGGTTAGGGCACAAAACGATCTACTCACCCCACTCTGTGATGTAACTCTGAAATAAAATGGTGGGGGCACAAGGTTAGGGCTCAAAGGATCTACTCCCTCCACTAAATCTTTCATACATTCTTTTTGATCAAACCTTGAGAAGAAACTGTGGTACAAGGCTAAGGGTAAAAACTCCATCGTGTCGCTTTATCATTAAAAATTTTCATATAAAAGTTTATTTGAAAGGTGAATAATAAGTAAAAAATTTCTGCTTAGTTAAGAGATTATAGAACAAGAGTTTCCAAAAAGCCTTGATTCTGTAAGCACTTATTTTAGGATTATCTATGCGCCGGAATCGTAAGTGCAACACCCAACCCTAACGTAGACAACAAGCACTCGACACCTTCGTGTCAGAAGCAACCGTCCTCCTTTGACTATGAAGGAACGGCAGAACGATGCGTCGGTCTGACAAAATGGTGCGAATTATGTAGAAATGGTTAATTCTCTACATGCTGTGCGTGCCTCAGATGGTTAGACATATTTTCTAGCACGATTATTTACCAAGACATTCACAAGCAAATAAATTGCGCAAATTTGCTCTCGATTTAAATTACGCAATCATTAAAAAGATCCTCGTGTTTTTTGTTAAAATTTGACGATCCTCGTGGCAGCGAACGTGTTCAGTGTAGGCCGTGCCAGGTTGGGCACACGCCAATATTTCACTGACACGGATAGTACTGAAAATAATTCTTAGGTCACGAGTGCCTTTACAGATCCTGCTCCTACCACCAGCGGATGAGCTCTCGGCTGTACAAGGTGGACAGCCGCTACAGCTCTCTATTCTGTGTCATTCCGAGGACTGAAGGGCAGCCAAGTGAAGGGCAGTCAAGTGAAGAGGAGCCAAGTGAAGAGGAGCCAAGTGAAGAGGAGCCAAGTGAAGGGGAGCCAAGTAAAGGGGAGCCGAGTGAAGGGCAGCCAAGCGACGAGGGGTCAAGCGAAGGGGAATTAAGAACACGCAGTGAAGAGTTAACCCTGTTCCTCTTAAATTAATTATGATGAAGGGAATTTTGTTACCAAAAATGGAGCCTTCTTGAGGTATGAACTCTTCGCTAACGCACCATGTCTCCCACAACGAAAACAAGAGTACATCCGAACCAAGATGTCCACCTGCGTCAACACCAGAAGGACGGATTGGTCTAAACGATCAATTTCGTAGGCTGAAATCTCGGCCACCAGCTTTAATGAAGTTGACTCTGAGAGGCTTACAATGTTTTATTCCCATTCTAATTCATTTATTCAGCTTGAAAGTATGAGATGTGTGATGTCATGACAAGTTTTTAATTCTATCTTGGTCATTTCGACTGATGGGTCGTATTGGCCCATCCACCCGGCACTAGGATGGTTAGGTAAGGTAAGGTAAGGTGAGGTGAGGTAAGGTAAGGTTAGGTTAGGTTAGGTTAGATTAGGTTAGGTAAGGTAAGGTAAGGTAAGGTAAGGTTAGGTTAGGTAGGGTTAGGCTAGGCTGGGTTGGGTTAGGTTGGGTTAGGTTAAGTTAGGTTGGGTTAGGTTAGGTGGGGTTAGGCTAGGCTGGGTTGGGTTAGGTTAGGTTAGGTTAGGTTAGGTTAGGTTGGGTTAGGTTAGGTTGGGTTAGGTTAGGTTAGGTTAGGCTAGGCTAGGTTGGGTTGGGTTGGGTTGGGTTAGGTTAGGTTGGGTTAGGTTGGGTTAGGTTGGGTTAGGTTAGGTTAGGCTAGGTTTGGTTGGGTTAGGTTGGGGTTGTTTGCAGTGGATCACATTTATATGCACATGATACGTCAAGAGAGAAGGGATTAGCGAGCAATGTTGAGAGCAAGAGAGAAAGGATTAACGCGACACGTGATGGGAGACAGGATTATCGCAACATGCTAGGGGAGACAGGATTAACGCGACACGTTATGGGAGACAGGAATAACGCAACATGCTAGGGGAGACAGGATTAACGCGACACGTTAAGGGAGACAGGATTAACGCGACGCGTTATGGGAGACAGGATTAACGCGACACGTTACGAGCGGCTGCCGCCTCGCAGCTCGTTAGCTGAGCGCGTAACGAGCCCTTCAGTCACGGCTCGCTTTGCTTATGTCGTGCGTCACATTAACGCGCAAGAATGCGTCGCAATATTTCATCGAAAATTATTGCTCGACGGTAACTGTAAAATATAATTTGCAACAACGCCGCACTCGAGGCTCGGTCATTTTCGGCCTTTGGGTTTAAATTTTTGGTCTAAATTTTTACGGTCTAAATTATGTAATGAACGGTCTATGATGTCGTAAGCTTGTAATTTTTTAAGGCCCACAATAAACGGCGTCCAACAGCCTAAATTATGCAATGAAGTTCAATGGCAAGTAATTCTGCTCGCTTTTATCCAAGCTCAAAATTTCAGGCTTTCACGGAGTGTGACGTCATGATTTTCTCCCCAATTGATCATACATGTTTAAATTTTTCGGGTTACTGCATTGCCATAAGTTACTGTCGCTCTACATAGCATTGGTGTCACTGAATAATGTTCTTTCGTTTCAAATCGATGAAATTCCCATTCTCAAACTAAGCCAAACAGCGTTAATGATTGACAAATGATTGACACCAATAAACCACTTTCCTTCAATTCACACCAGTCGCAGGGGAAATTACTGGCGACCAGCTCTGGGGTCCGTGAAATTGAGACTGAAACCTTCAGTCTAACCAGGACTCCATTTAAGGCGTAAGGTTTCGGTGATGGTCACGTTAGCACTCAAAGTTCTTGTTCACAACTAATTGGAGAACTTCCCCTTCATTTGTTATAGATATCGCGCTTCAGAACTTCCAAGAGAACTTGAAGCTCCGACTGGAAGGCTGGCGAGAGGTGTAGAGTGTTCCTAAACGACCCTGCTTTGTAGGGCGGAAGAAAATAGGAGATTTGTAAAGGGGTGAAAACTTCCCTGGGCGAAATTGGGCTCTGAGAGCTTCCCGAATGAATTAAATGCTCTTTTCTGGAGGTCGGAGAAAAATAACTTTTTCCGAGAACCACCGCCCTCGAGTAAAACTTCAGTCTCGGAGAAAATTCTTTGCTGAGAAATAGGCAATGCTGTGTTCGAAATTGAGGCAAGACAAGAACATCAATTTAAATTTTCCATTTGTAAAACGGCAGAATTTTCTTCAAAGCAGAAGACAGAGAATATTAACTGTTGACATACAAAATATGTATATACTTCTTGCAAAAGTAATGGTCAGAAATTGCTGAAATGTTTTTTGAAAATTAATGTGAAATTAATACTAAAAACTAGCGTCACGTCAAGCACAAACATAGCTGAGGTGAAAATGAATTTCATCATAGCTTCAAATTAGTGATGGAGAAATGCATGCATGTAGACAACGAGAATGAAATGTGTGTTTTTTAACATGAGTTTATCAACCGACCTCACGGCATCGCCCGAACCAACAACCGTCAACATGAAATTTTTTAGTGTTTTAAAATTACAGTTTGAAATGTTGTCCTCATCATTACTGCAAGTGATACCTGCGACACCGGAGATTATCACCTCCAGCATGTCGCACCCAGAGCAGCCACACGAGGACAAACGCGCCAAATTTTAAACAAGCACTATTTTTGAAAGGAGTTTTACGAGTACGTTTGAAAGCTCAAAATCTAACCAAATCGAGCCGTAAAAATTCATGAGGGCGCCCGGAAAGACAGTTTTAGGGTCAGGATTTAGAAATACGAATTCATGCTCCGATTTAAAGGGCAAATGGAAGCAAAATTTATGATCGATTCGCTGAAGTTTTGGACGGCTGAAATCGGCCCATTACACGAGCCTGTGATCTAAATAAAAGGGAGCGCCGCTCCCAAATTTCAGGCTTTCGAAGTTAGAGGATCAGGCCTGCGAAAGTTTGTTTACGAATAGGGCTGCTTCCGAAAGTTAGCAAAACGGGAGCAGCAACGTTAGGCTTGGAATGTTTTTTTTTCCCTTGAAAAGTGAATCGGGGGAAACGAAAAAGCAGATTTGCACAGGCCATGGAGCGGGTTTTTCTGGCGAAAGGAGTCAGGGTGAAAAGTTCGGTTATGATCAGATGAGCTTTCTGAAGAAACAGGTGAAACAGAAAAGGGTGCTTACGTATTATCGGGAGGACCTTTAAAAAAACCGGAATTACCTAACCTAACCTAACCTAACCTAACCTAACCTAACCTAACCTAACCTAACCATTACATTTGTAATTCCGACTGTCGGCAAACCAATTGTTCACTCGCATATTCACCTTCTTTTTGCATGACTTGACGTTACATTGCCAGAAAATGCGCGAGCCAAAGTAGAGCTTCATTTTGTGATTGTTCGGACAGATTCGTTCAGCCGGCAAGATACTTTTCTCCTGAAGGAACACAACAGCCTCTTCCTCAGTGCGCGTTTATTAAATCAAAGATCTTCATACTAACCAACAAACCCTGTGCAAAAAAAAGAAAAAGTAAAAATCAAAAGTCCTCCCGATAATACGTAAGGACCCAGAAAAGATAGTTTGAGAAATAAGTGTGAGGATTTTCTGAAGGAAGAACCGATTTACACCAGAAACGGCATCTGTTTACCTATATCCATTGCATCGAGCAATAAAGATTAGCTTACAATATACAGTTGACCGTCCCCTCCCGTAGAGTGCTAGATCGGTTCCTGCGAACAACCGTTACATATATCCTTGGACGTGCTTCTTATAACATACTTTTAGGTGCGACATCTGGACAGCAAAACTTTCTTTTGGTCACTCACAGTTGGTTCACGGGACACTCTGTCCAGGTGACACTCTGTCCAGGAAACACTTTGTCAAGCTGACACTTTCCACGTGACACTTTTTCCGGGCGACACTTAGCCCGGGCGACACTTTGTCCAGGTAACGCTGTCTGCAAGAGAAATTTTGAAAAATAATCAGCTGATGAAATGATTACCTGAGAAAATGAACGGATAAGAAAATAACCAGCCGAGAAAGTAATCAGCGGAGAAAATAATTAGCTGAAAAAGTGCTCAGCTGAGAAAATAATTAGCTGAGAAAGTAACCAGCAGAGAAAGATCAACCTAGAAGGTAATCAACTGCGAAAACGATGAGTTTGGCTGACGCCCACGTAGCGTGCGCAGAAGCACTGGAACTTGCAGCAGCAGCAGCAGCGGTCAGTAGCTGGCCCCGTCAGTGCCTCCCGCTCCTTGTATCCAACTCAAGCTGGTCCAGGTTCTGCTACGCGAGGGATCAGGCCACGGTTCTGGCTCTAACAGGCTCATATACAAACAGGATTTGATGTACAGTCAGGTTCAGACACATAAACAGGCTAAAATACAAACAGGATCTGATGTAAAGTCAGGTTCAAACACATAAACAGGCTGAAATACAAACAGGATCTGATGTAGTCAGGTTCAAACACATAAACAGGCTAAAATACAAATAGGATCTGATGTAAAGTCAGGCTCAAACACAAAAACAGGCTCAAATACAAACAGGATCTGATGTACAGTCAGGCTCAGACACATAAACAGGCTGAAATACAAACAGGATCTGATGTACAGTCAGGCTCAAACACATAAACAGGCTCAAATACAAACAGGATCTGATGTACAGTCAGATTCAGACACATAAACAGGCTCATATACAAACAGGATCTGATGTACAGTCAGGTTCAGACACATTAACAGGCTTATACATAGACAGGTTTATACACATCAGGTTCTGACACGCAAACAGGTCAAAACACAAACAGGTTCAAGTATAAAAACAGGTTCAGACATAAACAGGTCCAGTCCTAGGCACAAACAGGTCCAGAAGCAAACAGGTCTAGGCACAAATAGGCTCAGACACAAACAGGTCTAGGCACAAACAGGCTCTGACACAAACAGGCTAAGATACAAACAGGGTCAGGCACAAACAGGTTTAAACACAAACAGGCTCAGATACAAACAGGCTCTGGCACAAACAGGCTTAGATACAAACAGGGTCACACACAAACAGGTCTAGGCACTAACAGGCTCAGGCACAAACAGGTTTAGGTACAAACAGGCTCTGGCACAAACAGGCTTAGATACAAACAGGGTCACACACAAACAGGTCTAGGCACAAACAGGCTCAGACACAAACAGGTCTAGGCACAAACAGGCTCAGGCACAAACAGGCTCAGACGCAAACAGGTCTAGGCGCAAACTGGCTCAGGCACACACAGGCTCAGGCACAAACAGGCTCGGGCACAAACAGGCTCGGGCATAAACAGGCTCAGACACAAACAGGTCTAGGCACAAACAGGCCCAGGCACAAACAGGTCCAGAACTGCTGAGTATCAGCCACAAATCTCTGCATTCAACTTGCAGCCTCTATTTTTATGCAACTTGAAAGCCGGTAAACTCTCGACGCCCAGAAAAGTTGGCCTAGAAAAGAACTTAAGCTGCTAGGGCTGTGAGGGCAAGCAGGTCAGCGGTGATCTCGTTTCCCGTCCCACCAAACGCTGGCAAATTGAGCAGAAAAAGAGGCTCTTGTTTCAATTTTGCAACGCCTATCAAATTCAATCTTCAATGGTCAAATTAGGCCGCAGCTCGGCCCGTCGACACCGCCTTGCCATCTCTGGTGTTGGTCTCATCAGCGGCCGCTACCTGCCTGACCTCCACCTTCACTTCTCTAATTCCAGGAGATATTTTCAGCTGAGATTATTTCTTCAGCTGCTCGTTTTGTCAGTGTAGTGATTTTTTATGAGGTTATTCCCACAGTTAATTTTTTCTCCGCTGAATATTTTTCGTAGATTATGTATTTTAAACTGAATATTTTCACAGCTCCACGGGAGGCTTGAGAGTTTCCTTGGCGCAGAAACTGGTCTTCATCTTTCCGCCCCCTCACTGAACGCTAGAAGACCGTTTTTCGCGGACCATTTTTCCGTATCGTTCATACATGGATAAAGGAAAGCTAAGTAAGAAATGAACACGCACAGGCTGCAAGTCACAAGCATTGAAAACAAATTACGCGACGTTTTGAGAGATCACGTTAACTACTAAACTGTAGTAGGGGATGGCGCGGTCAAGCTTTACACGGGACACGGGGGGGCAGTGAACCATTTTGTTTTCCGTTAACACGTCCCTTGCGTTAACACGTTCCCTGTGTTAACACGTTCCCTGCGTTAACACGTTCCCTGCGTTAACACGTTCCCTGCGTTAGGCTGCTCCATAGTTAGGCTGCTCCATAGTTAGGTTGCTCCATAGTTAGGTTAGGTTTCAATCAGACGACGCTTTCTGTTTTGAAGTTAGACGCGCTTCCTTTTTGTTCTCTTTTTCTCTTCACTCGGAAGAATGGGTTTCATCATTTAATTACCCAAATTTGAGGGCTTTCTTTCAACGCAATCAAAGTACGAGTGTTGGCTTACATGGAAAGCGTTAAGCAACACCGGAATGAATCGTTTCATTAGCGCACCCGTGGCCCAATACGCGGGGAACTTGTTAAGGATTTGGATCTTACGTCTCACATTTCTGCGAACGCAACCAACTCCTTTCGCTTGTGTTGCGTTTGGCTTTGTGTCCTTACGTTTGGCTTTGGGTTCTTACGTTTGGCTTTGTGTCCTTACGTTTGGCTTTGTGTCCTTACGTTTGTCCTTGTTTCCTTACGTTTGGCTTCGTGTCCTTACGTTTGGCTTTGTGTCATTACGTTTGGCTTCGTGTCCTTACGTTTGGCTTCGTGTTCTTACGCTTGGCTTAGTGTTCTTAACCCCAATGAGAGTTTCCCGTTCAGTTAGTTCCTCGGATTCATTGAACATCACAACTCTCCAGTTGGACGCAGTCAGGTGCCCCTCAGAGGCGTGAGAGCTGTGTGCCTTT
Source organism: Orchestia grillus (assembly GCA_014899125.1). Classification (NCBI taxonomy): domain Eukaryota; kingdom Metazoa; phylum Arthropoda; class Malacostraca; order Amphipoda; family Talitridae; genus Orchestia; species Orchestia grillus. The sequence goes on along the minus strand of VOMN01112537.1, from coordinate 570 downwards.
GGACCGAAGGATGTCCGGTGCCTTGTACCTATTAGACGCCCTCAGTTAATCCCATTTGACCCTCTAGAGTTAATCCCTTCTTCTTTACCCTCACGTCCAGTGCAATGGATGAGGGTTAATTAACAGTGCCGAAATATGAATGGAGGGTCAATCCAGATTGAGTTAATGTTCCTTTTGTGCTTTCCATTACAAGTGAAAGACTTTGAGTTGGAGTGAATAACGAGTTTTGAACATTCCCGTGATGACTGCCGTTTGTGGTTTAAATTGTCTCACTATGTGGGTGTGTTGAAAAGGGTGAATTTAAATTAAAAAAATAAATAAAATTAGGAAAAACTAGTAAAAATTCAGGAGTTTGAGCCTGCCAATGTTTAAGATCCTTTTAATATCACTCCACTGTTATAGTCTAGGTTTAATATATTTAGTCTAAGCTTTGATTAGATGAAATTTCTTCAGATACACGTACAGTATGCACACATTACAGCTCGGTATGCAGTATATAGAGCATTCAACTTACGTATATGTTACACTCAACTTCACGTCTTCAATCCGTCTCCCAGGAGTGCCTACACT